>JANFOE010002099.1:110000-142832 GCA_025667525.1 Glebionis coronaria | reverse complement strand
AGCAACTTCCCCACCCACAATATCCCATGCTTTTTTAAAGAAAGCAGCAGTAAACCATCAGGACACGGAGCCTTATCATCCCTCATGGAGAACATAGCTCCTTTAATTTGATCATCCGACACCTCCCGAACCATCGCACTAGCTTTCTGGACATCCAACGTATTAGAAAACAAATTATGACTATCAAGAGGCATAGTCATACCTTCCAACTCCAAGAGTTGTTCATAGTGTGTGACAAACGTAATAGGAACATCATTAACTTCATGACAAACATTTGAACCATCCCTAACCATATCAATACGATTTCTCGCACACTTACTTTTAACAATACGATGAAAATAAGTCGTATTAGAATCTCCCGCATGAAGCTACTAAATCTTCGATTTCTGCCTCAAAAACCTTTCTTCATCGAGCATAGCCTCTTTAAAAGCAAGCAGATAATACGCATGAATCTCCCTTAACTCATGATCATCAGGGTTACTATCAATATCTTTCTGGGCTGCATCAAGATCAACCCGAATCTGTTGAACCCGCGTGTGAAGGTTACCATGATCATATAACAATTTACGAAACGGAGCTTTAAGCCGTTTAAGACGCTTAGCAACTCTAAACATAGCACACCCCATAACACTCATACCCCATCCATTGGAAACAATATCCCGAAACCCTTCCTTAAATACCAAAAAATTTAAAAATTTAAAAGGTTTCGGTTTAGGTCTACCAACTGCCGGAATTCGAAGCACACACGGGGAATGATCCAAAATTCTATACGGTTGGAAGATAGCAAGCGAGTTAGGGAACTCATCAAGGAAAGCAATACTACACATGACACGATCAATATTCTTTAAAATACCCTCTCCACCCATTGGTTTCTGATTCCGAGTGAAGTGAAGACCCATGGCATTAACATCCATCACCTCCATCTTCTGGACACACTCTTTAAACTCACGCATGGCGATATTCGGCTGATAACCACCACAAGAATGATCCTCCAGATTAAGCGCAGTATTAAAATCGCCCAACAACACCCATGGTTTGTCACACATAAATAATGCATGTGAAACTAGATTAGTCCACAAAACACGACGATCACCATAGTAATTATCCGCATACACAAAGGAGCAAAAGATGGTTTTAGAATCAGCCCTAGTATTAACCTGGCAATGAACAACCTGGGAAGTTTGTGCCATAACCATAATATCAACTACATCATCGTTCCAACCAAGAATAATCCTAGTACCCTTAGGACACATACGCCCATTAGACGTCCATTTCCACTGACTACACGCCTTCCGACAAGTATCATAAACAACAGAAACATCAACATGAGACTCCAGCATAGCACAAACGCTCAAATTATTCTCACTCACCACCTGACGAACCTCTTTTTTGTTTAGGGGCACGGTTCAGACCCCTTATATTCCATGAAGCCAAACTAAACATTAGAAACATTTACCGCAGGAGTGCTTGCCCCTGTAGTGGAATCAGAAAAAATATTCGCAGTTTCATCATACACCATCTCAACTAACTCATCATCATCATATCCATCACCCAAATCATGAGGCAATGCATCATATGGATTAAAGGTAGAAATAGGAGTAGTAAATGGAATAGACTTATCACTAGCATGATTCCTCGACGGCCCAAAAGTAGAAGGTGACGGAGCACCAGTACTAGAACTATTATTAGAGGTATTGCTAGGACCAACTTGAGCACTTTTCCCTTTATCAACAGCTTTAGTTGCTGGTGCCTTAGGACGAAATTCAAAACCACTTGGAATAGACACCCCAGGACGATTTTGTAGATTAGCCCGTTTCCCTTTATTACGCCTTCTATGATTAACAACTTTAAAACCCTCACTAGCATCTTCCACCGGAGTGGTAACAACAACTTTCTTAGGGCACGCAGCACAAGAGTGTCCAAACGTCATACATGTAGTACACCGCGGTGGCTTCCATTCGTATTCCACTCTAATAGTTTTCCTAAGTACACCCTCGTCCACCAATGATGGAATACCTATAGTAAGAGACTCCTTAAGATCAGTATCTGCATTAATTTCAACTAAACATCGAGCAAAACTACTTCGACCCCACGAATCCTTACACATGGCAGCGGTAAAAGAATCAAGCATAATAGGTTTGCCCACATAAGAAGCAATCAAACTAATTCCATCTTCCTCAAAGACCTGAAGAGGCACATCATGGAACTTAACCCACACAGGGATACGAGTTAAATCCTCCTTAAACAAGCTTGTCTCCAAAGTCCACTTCTTAAGAATAATAGGTGAATTCCGCACCATCCATGGACCCCCTCCAACACAGCATCTAAACCAGCATTAGTATCAAACTTAAAGAAAAAGAAACCCTTATCATTCATCATGATCTTTTTGAGACCATGTTTCATCCAATTATTACGAACATAATACTCAACGACAGGGAAAGCTATTCGTTTACCAAGAAAATATATGTATAATGTATGTTCAAGTCTACTACTCACCTTTTCAACAACCTTGCGTGGGATAGAAATATTGACACCCTCATACACATTTTCACCCACCAATTGACGAAAATTTACTTCCCCTTTAGGCTTACCATGCAACGAACCAGCAGCCCCCGCATAAGAAGAAGGTGATGCATTAATCTCAACCGAATTAACAATAGACGATTCCAAAATAGGAGCAGTAAAGGTGTTGATATTCACTTGTGACTGCAAAGGATTCCACGACCCCCCTACAGCCCCACCCCCATGGTTAGCCAACAAACCAGAACTGACTGACGAGCCCTGCAAGAAACCAGTTGGAGCACCAAAAATTTCAGTAGGGCTGCCAAGCGATGTAGCAACCCCCTATGAAACCCTAACATCCACACCACGACAAAGACCAACCGATTCTTGTCCTATCTCACTCCTTGTATTCAAAGAAAGCCTCAAAGTCGTCGAGCTTCCCAAAGTATCACCCAAACTAACTGAAGTCGCATGCACAACAGACGTAATAAGATCCTCCGTGACCTTAACTTCAGGCTTAGGATGGCCCCTAAACGGCTGACGATGGGAGACATCGGCGTCACCCATGTTAGATGTCTGCTTCTTCTTGATAGCCACTGACTTCTTCAAAGCGTCCAAATCAAGAACCCTAGATTTGGACATAAAATAATAACCAAACCCTAAAACCAAACCCTAAAACAGCACCGACACCCTAAAAACACCAGATCAACAATAAGACAATAGTTTCCACGTCAAACTAACTCGAAAATAGGCACGGACGAAAAGAAAAAAGGCAGAAGACGATTACACAAAACCGACAAAATAAAACCCTAAAAAACGATTTAAAACCTTCAACTCAATCAATCATCCTGATAAAGAACATGTTATATTGTAGAAATCAAAGATTAAACAATACAACACAAACGTTATTAAGAATTTGGATGAAAAAGAAGAGAAAAATCGATCAGTTAAGAAGGGGTAATATTCAACGGCCATTGATGCTTTTTAGAGTTTTAATAAAACCAATTATTTATATATATATATATATATATACCAGAAACCCTTATATAGGAAGGATGATGAAATATTTCCTTAACTTCAAAATTCTAAAAAAATGCCACGTGTAAATCAATAACCTATTTCCATATACAATCTCCCTAAAAAATAACGAAACTTTGATCTCCCTCTCATCAAATCCTCCTAAAACTTACACTATCTCATGAAACCCCCAAAACTATAGGCATAATAAAATTATGCAATTGAAAATGAGATCTACAAACTAGAATCCCTATCCATCATCACACAAAATCAAAACCCATGGCTTCAACTACTAATAAGACACCCACATGAAGACTAGAATATGATTTGATTCAATCTTCAATTTCCAATCAGGTATGTCGATCCAACAGATTCATTAATCGGAATATTGATCCTCTACTACTCTTATCAAAGATTGCTTCAAACATGAAGAACCTAAGGTGTTTAAGTATGTGCAATTACAAATATAAAGCACCTACATATCTTTCAAATGAGTTGTGGTATATTAAGTGGAATCATTATCCTGGAAGCCGATTTCCGGATAGTTTTCAACCACCAAATCTTGTTGTTCTGGAAGTGGACGGGGGGCTTGCAAGAAAACCTGTGGAAGGGTCCGAAGGTGATTCAGTTCATCCTTTAACATATAAATTGATCAAGTGCTAAATACCCAAATATTATAAGGGTACATGTCAGAATTACCTCCTATATTTTCAATTTAAGTGTCAATAAAGCAATTATATAATTTTTACTATCAGTTAATTAAGTCTGTCAAATGTGTTACTTTATGTTTGTACCTTTGAATATCACAAAAAGGACAAATTAGAAACCTATATAGTAAAAAAGATCAATGGTGTTTGTATTGTAATGTTTTGTCAAATGTTCCGGTTTGCAATGGTTGTGTACAACAAGCATGATACAAGGAGTTATTCGACAATGGATATTATAAAAGTGCGTAACTAAAAACATTTGCTTCCAAAAATAATACCCAGTATGTTTGTTTACCACAAACACCATCAATATTATGCCTTAGTCTTTTTCTTGTGAAAATAATTGATGTAGTGCATATGATTGGAAATACATTTAATAGTCGCAAAAAAGAGGGTTGGGTAAAGCAAACTCCCTCCTTGGACGAGCACGGGCTTAGTCAAGTAGAACCGGGTTGCACTGCTGGATGCTCCTGATTACCATAAAATGTCAGAAACTACTGTTAACACCTTGACATTTAATAGTATATACTTAACAACGAATGAAGCCTTCACCTGAAACAGAAGTGTTTCGATTAACCAAAACTGAACCAAATGAGGATAATGTTGTTGTTGAATCATTAAATCTCCGGAGATTATTTTAAGTAGGTATGTAGCAGCACATGGACTGAAACTGAACAAAACAACATGAATAGCAGATCCATTTAGCGTCTATTAGTCATTGGATTCCTTCATGTTGTTGCAGCACTGATTGAGTGTTACTTCCCCAAACCTAAAGTTCTTATATCAGCTAAAAAATGCTTGACAAATATGGAAGCATTGTTTTACGTGCTGCCGATATTAAAGAAGTCACCATCCCTTTAGATGGACACCTAACGAGTCATCGTGTTTAAATTTCCGTAAGGTAATCCATTTTTATGTAGTGTGCATTCAGTATTTATGTATAGGTGATTTACACGATCATAGAGACTTTGTGGTTGGATTTTGTTCAATATATACATAAATAACCCTAAATGAATTTTGGTTTCATGTATGTTCGAGTTGGGTTTTAAATGAGCTAAATGTATAAATAGAAAAACGACTTAAAAATATGAGTAAAAATGGCTGCAAGTGACAAAGAAGGTGGATCAAGTCGTGTTTGCAACAACTATTACTATTCCAGGTGGAAGCAAACAAAAAGCTGTAATACCAATATCCGATGCAATCTCACTATTTTCAGCTACTACTTCGCTGTTAGTGTTGTTACCCATATTCTTGAATGCACATTTTTCTAAGAAGGATTTTCTGCTCAGTTCCCAACACCCCCAGACAACACAAAACACCCTTCTATATTATCATACCTGAAGATCGACCACATCCATACCGAGGTCAAGGGAATAGTGTCATATTCTGCTTATCACAGGTTTAAAATAATGGCTTATCTTATTTTTTGTAATGTTATAACTACAACAATTCAAACTCTGATCAATATTTATGTTAAATTTTAGAGCTTCGAATTCTGACAATGTATTAATAATTCCTACACCGGGATGGGTGATTTCTGCTAAAAGCCCACGAAGTAATAATAAACAAAGTAGCAACGTGGCATAATAAAAACTTGGTCCCCATTTTGATAAATAAGGAATCTGGTTTTATTAGTTTTCTTTAGGACCCATTTTCATAAAACTGATTCATTTTGAAAACTAATTAGATCCAAGCAGCCCATAAATCTGTTGCAATTCAATCAGCTCCTTGAAACTGTATGTGTCCCAATAGCCCTTTAATCCCGTTTGTTTCAAAACAGCTCCTTAAAACTGTATGTGTCCTAACAACCCCTTAATCCTGTTTGTTTCGAAACAACTTCTTACACCAAATATGTCCAAACAGACCGAATTTGGCGAAACAGCCCTTAAATTAATTCATGACTTTATTTACATAACTTTCTACATATAGTGTGTATGTTTGTCACAAAGTTTGTCTAATTTGTAGGTTGGTGTTAATATGTTTGAATTGGTATTGGTAATCTGTTCCGTTATTTTGCACAATGTGAATACTATGCATCTATGATATGATAGTTCAGTTTGAATTGATATTGGTTATCAGTTCTCTTATTTTGCACAATGTGAATACTATGCATGTATGACTTGATAGTTCAGTTTCTCCATTTCAACTCAACAAATATATTTTTCTATTTGATCACTTGCTCACTCTTTCAGTATTGTATCCTGATAATCTTTTTGTAGGTGCCTAACTTGCAGAAATTGACAAGGTATGTCATATATTTATATTATTCATTCACTATGGCGACTTGTGGTTCTGTTATGCTATTTATAGTTTTAGGTTTAATCTTGCAGCCCCGTATGAAAAGGTTGCAAGAGTTTTTAATGGACACAACGCTGTTGTGCAATATATTAGTGGACCAAATGACCAAAAAAGGATCGCAAGTATTATGCTACGACAAAGATACAGAATCGCACTAACGTGATCTACACATAAACTTTCTTTATTCCTATTTATTTTTTACGAGACATTCAACAAACATTATACTTTATACTGTATCATTATTATACTCGACAAACATTATGTTGTATACTTTATCATCATTATACTGTTTTTATATAAGATGTATCGTTGTTTTTCGTTTTCTATAATCTTACTATATGAATCCTCTAAACACATTCATCTTCATAGATTGTAAATTCGATTAGTTTTTTCTTTTTATCCACGATAAACTAACTATAAAAAAATAATGCCTGGCAGACTATTAAAGAAAAACGACTAACGATTAGCTCTTTTGTTGTCTATAAAAAACTTCCTCATAGACTATAAGAAAAAAGACTAATGTCATTTGGAATTATTATTAATGTATTTCATATTAAAGGTAATGACACAAAAGACTAATGTCATTTGGAAGTATTATTAATATATTTCATACTAAAGGTAATGACACGTTCTTATTTTAACGTTAGTTTATCAAAAGATTTTTTTTTGAACGGCGAGTTAGTAGTTAGTGATTCGAGCTTACAATGACATCCAATTAGGCAGTATGTAAGCCTCGAACCTTCTCCTTAGGGGATAAACCCCGCTCCTGCTTCTGTTTAATTTGGGCCCCTAAAAGTTCTTGGTGAGACTCAAACTCGAGACCTCTCCAAGAATACCTTCCCAAGGTTTTCCTTGGTGGTTATCATAAGATTTTTTTTATTCTTTATGATAAGTTATGACATGATTTTTACAAGCTGATCGATTATCTATTTTATAATGTGAATTTATCTACCTTTAAACTCTATTTTATTCCCCTAAAACAATTTCTAAAAGCTAGCCCGTCCGTCAGACGGTCCATAAGGCTAGTATATATATATATATATATATATATAGACTTCGGTTCTATTGAGAAGGTTTTTATTTTGAGAAATTTGAGAAATCTTCGTTTGAGCCATTGATTCGAAAAATTTTCATTGAATCACTAGTTAACATCATTTAATAGTGAATCAAAATTATAAATCATAAGTTTGACTTATAAATCTTTGTAAAAATCAATTTATAAAATGGTTCAATACATTTGTGAAGTAAATTCAATATTTTACAAATATCATAAAATCGAGAGTTTTTAATATATATATATATATATATATATATATATATATATATATATATATATATATATATATATATATATATATATATATATATATATATATATACATATATATATATGTATATATATTTGCGTTCATATAAAAACCAAGCTAAAAATAAAAATAATAAGAACCAATCAAATTTTGCCAAGTGTCTCTTACATTAAAAGAAAAATATAAATCAATAAGTAAATAAAAAGGTTATATATGACATTTGTTGTATCTTATTTATTTATAAATCGCGTGATTCACTCTTCACTTTATAACAAAAACATAGTAATTTTTGATAATTTTCTCTTATTTATACAGTAGTTTATTAATTTAGAAAATGATGAAGTAAAAGTCGATAACAATATTTAAATCCAATCGCTTTACAAATCACAGTCGGATTTCGGAATAGATGACCATGAAACCGTTTGCTATATGCTTGTTTTCCAATCATATTTTCGAAGTCTTATCCGCCTATGAAAGATCGTAACCATCCGTCATTGATTTGTTTGGCTCGTGACCGATCGATTTGTTTAGCCGCCAAAAGAGTATCGAAAATCTAGTCGATTTATCTTTTTTTCTCTAGCGACACCCCTCATATATGACGTGGGTTCGTATGGGTGACTTAGATGGTCCATATCTCGGTGGTTTACACGGCATTCAAACTTGTGGTTCTTTGCTACTTAATTGTCGGTCTTCGTTAGTAAAATGATGTAAGTGGTTCAAATTGTTTAACTCCATGCTTTAGATTGTGGTTTTTTTGTTTTTTCAATGGTCTTTAGTTAATATGGTGGCTAGTGGTTTTTATATTGATGGTTGTTGGTCAGGGTAAAGTGTGTCTCTTGTTGGATGTAAAAAGGAATTGTGTATCATAATTTTGATTCCACCTATGTGTATTAATAAATTATTGAATTGTTTGCTAATGTTTACCACTAGTAACTAATTAGATTATAAAATTATACGTAGTATACAACTACAGGCACATAAAACTTGTATTTGTGAACCACTAAATAGAATTGAAGAAAATTATGAATAACCGAGTATATTAATCTTTTTCAAAAGTCATAATGTTGTCATCCTATGTATCACATTAATTTGGAAAAAAATGTACGATGTAGAAAAATACATCATATAACCCATTATATGGTTTTCAACTTTAGGAAAAGAGGTTTTGGGACATTTTGGTCAAATTCTCAACAAAAAAAATTTAGTAAATTCGTACGTATTGACCATTATAATTTTAGTGTATGACTAAACCTAAAAATTTATACGTTTTTTGAATACGTATTATTTGGTTTATTATTTGGTCATTTATTTTTTGAATACGTATCACTTGGGTCTTTTTTTAATTGGTTGTGTATTTTTTTGGATACGTATCACTTGAGTCTTTTTTATTTCTGTATTTATTCGGAAACGTGTCACTTTGTCTTTTTTAGTTGTTCGTAAATTTTTCAGATATGTATCACTTCGGTCTTTTTTTAGTTGGTTGTAAAATTTTCATATACGTACCACTTGGGTTTTATTTAGATGGTTGTATATTTTTCGGATACGTACTATTTACGTTTTTATATAGTTGTGTATTTTTTTGGACACGTATCGAGCCTTTTTTTAGTTGTTGTACTTTTATAGATACGTATTTGAGTTTTTTTTAAGTTGGTTGTGTAATTGTTTTAATAAATTTAAGTGTGTCATTATAAGTGTATTAATATATTAATGTTTCATTATACAACTATCAAAATATTCATGTGCCCCAAAAATGTGTCAAATAGAAATTGATGAGGTCAGTACCTGCATATAAAACATGAGGTGTGCTAGAACCACATAATTCTTACAAAATAAAATCCACACAATGAAGTGGCAAGTAAATATGTGGTGTTATCTCTCTTACTTTTCAAACCATCTTATATTTTGAACCAATCATAAACATGATAACTCATTGTGTGGATTTTATTTTGTAAATGTTATGTGAGTTTAGTATTTCTCATAAAACATATCGTGTATCAACTCTAAAATTAAAATGATTAGCTAAAACGGGACGGAATAATAATGCAAAAAGTTGTTTTATTATAATATTCAAAAAAAAAAAAAACTAAGAATATAAATGATGGTTTCTAGATAATACGTAATATTAAAGAAGCTAACGAAGCGTAAGTTACTTTACAAATGATGATTGCAAACTTGCCTTCAAGTTCAATTAATTTACAAGAATGCCATTTATTTAAATTTTATCTAATGGTATTATTAATGGTACATTCAACGGTTAAGATTGGTTTTTACAGTTTTTACATTAAGAGAGGTCACCACAATAACGGCTCTCTCTCTCTCTCTCTCTCTCTCTCTCTCTCTCTCTATATATATATATATATATATATATATATATATATATATATATATATATATATATATATATATATATATATATATATATATATATATATATATATATATATATATATATATATATATATATATATATATATATATATATATATATATATATATATATATATATATATATATATATATATATATATATATATATATATATATATAGGGTCGTTATTGTGGTGACCGCTCTTAATGTAAAAACAATATGAACCAATCTCAACCGCTGAATGTGTCATAAATAGTGTTATTAGATCAAAATTAAATAAATGGCATTGTTGTAAATAGATTGAACTTGAAGGCAAATATAATACTATAACTAAAAAAACAACTGCTACACTAATCTTCTTTTATTTTCTCTAAAAATCGTTATTTATATTTCTTGTTTTAACTAATCACATTAAATATTTCATTAAAACAAATTATTAATATATCATTATGAGGCTAAAGATCTGATGCACATTTTCATATGCCCCTATTTCTTTTGCCACATTTTCGTCCAACACCACACAAAATATTTAATACTTAGATAATAATGACATATTATAATATTACCAAATTTTAATGACATATTATAATAGTGCTAAATTTGTAATGAGACACTAAATTTTTTAAAAAGTTACCCAACCAATTGAAAAAAACCCTAATTATGCGTATCCAAAAAATTCCCAATAACTAAAAGAAATTCAACTGATACGTATTAAAAAATACATAATCGAGATACGTATCCAAAAAAATATAAAACTAATTAAAAAACCATACATATCTAAAAAAATTGCACAACCAACTAAAAAAAGACCTAAATGATACATATCTAAAAAATTGCACAACCAACTAAAAAAACCTAAATGATACGTATTTGAAAAAAATCCACAACCAACCAAAATGAATGCAAGTGATACGTATCCGAAAAAATACGCAAATAAAAAAAGACTCTAGTGATACGTATTCGAAAGAGTACACACCCAACTAAAAAAGAGTCAAGTGATACACATTTGAAAATTTACAAAACAACTAAAAACGAAGTGATACCTATTTAAAAAATACACAACAACTAAAAAAGACTCACGTGATACGTATCTAAAAAAATACAACCGACTATAATAGATCGAAATAAATCTGAAAAAATACACCACTATATACTAGTCGCGATTAAAAAAAGAAGAAGTCAAATATACTTGACACTAAGCATTGTTACACATAATCTATAACTAGTAACTACCGGTTAAAAAAATACGCTAAAATAATTAAATAAATGAAAGATTGAAAAGTCACAAATTTCCACACTTTTAATTAAAGTGCAATGTTCAAAAAAAGGGCAAGGGCCACATCGTGTAATGCGTAAAAAACATAAGCGTCATTGACTTGTTTTTTTCATCAATATCAACAAATTATCAATAACTTTTTAGTTTAATCAGAGATAGAGATGGAAAGAAAAATAGATACGTATCCGAAAATATACACAACGGACCAAATGATATGTATCCGAAAAAATACAAATCCAACTAAAAAAAGGTCTCAACTGGTATGTATCCGAAAAATACAAACAACTAAAAAAGAGTATGTATCCGAAAAAGTACACAACCAATTAAAATAGAACCAAGTGATACCTATTTAAAAATACACAACCAACAAAAAAAAACCCTAATTAATACGTATAAAAAAATACACAAGAAACTAATAAAAAAAATAAATGATACGCAAACGGAAAAAAAAATACACAACCAATACGTAGTACGGTAGTATTGGTTGTAATGCAGAATCAATACGGTAGTAGTATTTATTAATTTACTAATATATTTCAACTTAGATGACTAACGACTCTGTGTTTATCATATTTTTATAACACAAAAAATTTCTTGACACATATATGTAGCGACAGACTGAATTTACGCATTTTTGATGTCTATAATTGTTGATACACATAGTGACATGCAAAGTATTAGTGTAGTGGCATACTAGTCTTTACGATACATTTTTAGTAACACTTAAGTTCATCTATATTGACTCTTTATAGATTTCATCACTGAATTTATTAAAAGAATTATGTGTGTCATAAAAGTATGGGGTCAGAAAAACTTATTATGTAACTAAAAATGTATTACTATAAAAACGAGTATGTCAAAGGATTTAATTATCTTTAAAAATATATCATCAATATAGTGTTGCCTAGGTAATTTATCGGAATATGTCTTCCTTGTTGGGTGGGGGGCTCAGTACCAAAAAATTACATGGACTAATGGTTTCGCCAAATATATTTTTTAAAAACGTAATGTGCCACTATATATCTTTCAAAAAGTTATATGTATCATAAATTTAGTGTATCGTTATATATATCTGTCACTATATATATGTGTCACTACAAATATCATTCTTGTCACTACTAAATATAGCGATACGTTATGACGCTCGATCTTAAATCAACCATGATTATCGGCAGAGGGGTATTTTCAATAACTTAGACAACATTGCCAAATTATGACACAATACATTATTACATAAATTATGAAAAAACAAAAAATCTTTAAATTAGAAATGTTGCTACTATAAGATAGTAATATGGTGAATGATGATGATACATACCATAGTGATACAAATACCCCAACAAAAGCAACGAGAATAAAGTCATTATCCAGTTGGCTTTGACAAATAGACGGGTCCTAAGCCAAAAAGTATGACGACAAAACTATTACTACCAAAGATGGCTTTGAGAATATGAAACGAAGTAGATAGTGGTGGTATTCGCCTAACAAACAAGAAGACGACTCCATTAGTTTCTTTACTAACTAAATCGCCGGATAAAAAAGAGAGTGTGATGCGATGATGATATTTAAAACTGAATGTTTTGTCGTGGTGTATGTAAAAGCAGATATCATTTTTAACAATGAGTGATGAGATATTAATAAATAATTATGAGGTGATAAATGCCTATAGTACCTTTATGATAAATAAATAAGTTTTGTTTTATTTTAATTGAGAACGCCACATGTCATGTTTTTATAGGTTCTTATTGTTTTTATTTTAATAATGCTACTTACATGAACGTAAATATATATATATATATATATATATATATATATATATATATATATATATATATATATATATATATATATATATATATATATATATATATATATATATATATATATATATATATATATATATATATATATATATATATATATATATATATATATATATATATATATATATATATAGGGAAGCGTTATCGTAGTAAACACTTTAAAATAGGTTACGGTAGGTACAGTTGTGGACTGTTGGATCACACTTGATGAATTAAGATCAAATTTAATGAGTTTGGTGGCTTAATTGTAATAAAATGAAAAACTAATGGCATTTTATACCTATTCACGAATCTTGCAAATAAAATGAAGCCTCTATGAACGAGTTTTGGGTATTTGCATATTTTTCTACACTTATTTTTTTATATATTAATTCCTACAACATTTTTATTATTTTTATAATAAGATGATACATCAATGTGAAACATGCCAGATTTATACTAGTATTTTTCAAAGACTAGTTGGTAAACCAAATTTATATACCAAAGAGAAAATCATGTAGCAATATTACGACAACCATATGACTGAAAATTAAGAGTGAGAATATTTTGTAGCAATTAATCTTAGTAAAATAAGCAATATACCATAGTTAGCTGATACACTATTAATAATTAATCACATATATTAGTTCTTTGACATTTGAAGTATTAACCAAAAATAGATAATGGATTATATGAACAAACTAGCTTAAAGACCCGTAAATTACGGGGTTATTTAATGAAATATGTTTATAAAAAGCTTTGTGTTAATGAAATAAAAAAAGGAAAGTAAGCATGTTACGTTAATATTTAAAATAAAAAATAAAATAATAAGTGATTTATTTAATAAAAGAGTAAGGTTATAAACACTAAAATAATAAACATCCATGCATTGACGTTCACAAATATGATGGTATTTAATAGAAAATGATGTTCGTGAAGGATAATCAAGTTAAAACCAATTAACTTTTCGTAAACATTGATAATACATTGAAATTTAAAACATGAAATAAAACATATATTTATGAATAAAAAAGTAGATAACCCCTGAAAAGTAGACTACAATAACCGGTTAATATATATCAACTCATAAAAACTTAAGGTTTTGTCGTGATAATAATGTAAATCATCACTCATATCAAATATATGAAATCAATAATAATATATACTAATAACAAATTGGAAAAAAATTTAAAAAATGTCAAATAATTAGAACAAAAATCAAAGTAACCAAATGAAAAAATTCACAAATTTTTCGATGTATGTCTTTGAGATATAAATCAAGTCTTCCACTCGAGTCAAGATTATTACCCATTTTAGTTAATGTCATGGACAACAACAAAAATGGCATGACCTTAATATTGTTAGGATATTGTTAATGGCAAATATTTGTGGAATATAAAGATGTTTTCGAGAAAAGAATTAGAAATTGTTTGGATAGTGTTGAAAAAACATTTTCAATGACTTTTTTTTGTAAGATTTTGTGATACTGAAGATACCGTCATTTCAAATCCAACTTATAAAATGCATGCATATAAAGGGGTAAAAAATGAATCGATAAACCACATTGCTAGAAAATGGTCACATTAATCTAGTTCAAGTCATTCTTCGATAATGCATGATTATAATTACATAAAGTCAGCTCTAACAAAAAGGGTGTATAGAGTTTGGATGTTCATACTAAGGTTGTCAAGATCCCGATCTTGATCTTAAGATCTTACGATTTTACGATTCTGCAAAGTAAAAACGATCCGGATCTTAGGTAGGATCTTTCCATCCTTAAGATCTTATAGGATCCCGATCTTGATCATAAGATCTTAAGATCTACTACGATCCGATCTTACTTTTTCTCGAACAAAAAACTAAAAAACTACAAATTTATAGGTTCTATTTTGTATAATCTAAAAAACAACGTGTAAATCTTCTCATACAAGTCATAATTATAATTTAGTACCATATTGTTATAAAATATGCATATAATTTTGTGTTTACGATGTATATTAATTTGTAAATTTATAAAATGTTGCAAATACTACTAAGAATATTACATTATAGTAGGATCTTACGATCCCGATCCTACTTTACGATCTCGATCTTGCAAAGACGAAAACGATCCTAGGTAAGATCCCGATCTTGAAAACCTTGGTTCATACGCTTCTATATTTAGAAGGGTAGACCGTTCGTGAGCAAAGTTATCTCATAATGTGTAATGAACAACTTATTCACTATTGGAAAAATTAAAAAATATATGTGAATAAGATAAAAGATAAAATAAAATTCCAAAGTTCAAACATACACCAAATTAGTAGAACATGTTAACAAAGTCTCTATAAAGGTATTTGGCCACATTTGCAACTATAAAAGTCCAAACACGCAACAAATGAGTAGTACATGCGAAGGCATTATAAGACATGAAATAATACAACAATACTGATTATTGAAAAATACATTAGGAACGTGCAACTTCATCTAACATTTTTCTGATCACTCATTGTATTCATGTTATCGGTTATAGCTTATTTCTTACCATTAGGACTTACATGTCCATACCAGGAGACTACATCAATGTACTCTAGCCCAAATAATATATATATGTTATTTTTGGCCTTTGACCTAAAATTTTCAACCCATCAAATTCAAGATGAAAAGATTAGTCCCCTTTATAAACCACCATGTGTTCTAAACCACTATGCAACATGGATGTTAATAAATCAAATTCTATAAAAACACGAAGACCACTTGATCGAAGCGTAACATCACTTGTTTAAGTAGGATATAATCATAGTTTCTAACAACGATTTATAAATCATAATAGTACTGAAAGTTAATTAGATAAAGTGGATCAATTTTAAGAAATAGGTGGTGTGGATGTAGACTTAATTTTAAGCACCATCTCTACTGAAAAGTAAATACTACGTAAAACAAAAGAAAGGCATAAATTGGAAGAATAAAAATAAACTTGTTCCGATTTAGGAGTATATTCAAGCTTTCGATAAATGTGAGCCACTGATCTCCCATATAACTTCCTTTCAAAAGGCGCAACAATTGAGTTGACTTGAAAATATATTATGATATCAAAATCTTGAATCAACAATTGCAACATAAATCCAGTAGCACCAAAAGTTGAATATCACAAATCAAAAGCACCACAACGGACCAGACTAAACAAAAATATAAGCATTGAAACGAAACTGAGAAAATACAAACCTTTAATTAGGTAGTAGAGGAATGGGGATTTAATCGACGTGGTAAAACTGCTTGCAAAGCATTTACTGAATCTACAAAAAGTAAAATGACAACGTACAAAGAACACATCCAAGTTGATGTACTATTTGGCTCAAATCTAAATTGTACACACATTTATTCTATTAGAATAAACAAATAAAACAAAAAAATAGTATATATAAAAATCAATAACAATATATAGTAATTACATTGAAAACTACAATGATTAATCACTTAACATCACAGAATAACAACATACTTAGTGTGGTGCCCTTTTGGTAAACCATGCTAAATAATGTCCCAACAATTATACTTTTAAAGTTACCTTATGGTCATCTTCTTGCTTATAAAGAAGAATTCTTATGATAATCTTAATTAGATAATAATTTACAAAACTAAACCTTTTTAAGAAAAGTGTAAGTACAATGTTACACAAATTTCATCCGAAAACATTCTATTTAACACTTGTAAAGGTTGTATGTCGACTATCGTAACAAACCTGCCCATATTTAGAGAAAAATTATGGTTAACAAGTCGAAATAATTTTGCATATTATTCTTCACCAACCTTTCTAAAAAGGTGGCCACACTCGTTCGGTAAACATCTCAGGATGGCTAATGTAAAATCGAAAGTGGTCACGTGAATACCCATTAAGCAACCTAAATCAGACCAAGGTGATGTTTGTTTTCTTGACCACCTTTTGTGCTGAAGAGTTTGACTTTATAATATAGATGATTTATATAATTAAAGTGAGTTCTTGCGGTTTTTTATTCACAATGTTAGTATTTTTGGTTATATCAATGCATATATTTTATGTACCTAATATGTGGTGCGGTGCGATTTTGTGGTGCAGTTATATGGGCAAAATCGCAACCGCACCGCATATACGGTTTTTCTTTTTTCCTAAAACCGATCAATCGATTTTTGCCTTGGTGTGGTTTTTGCGGTGATTTTTTTGCGGTTTGTGATGCGGTGTCTGCTCACCCCTAATAAAAAGTAATAAGCAAATTATTACGTGAAATGTGAAATTTAAATTTCTAGTCGTGAACCTTTTGAAATAACGTGTCTAAAATCATCTTTGAGCTCTCATACTTTTTAGTGTAAATTTAAAAGAAGGCGAATCCAAAAATGAAAACGTGAAAATTTGAGAAGAAGAACATCTCGTTCAAAGTTAAGTATTGTCAATAGTAATGCATTTTAATTTTAAGACAATCGAATTTGAGTAAAATTTATCAAAATAATATATTTTTATTTCATAGTATGAAAATATGAATAACCAAAATCCTTCCCTTTTTATTTACATACATATTTTTATTATATTAAAAAAAATCTCATTTTCAATTTAAACCCACTTTGTAATTATGTCAACCCCGAGTTTTTTTGTTTCTAGCATTTAAATACAGTTGACTAATTTTAAGGTGTTTTTAAATACATGTCTTGGGCGACAATTTCAAAAATGTATAGATAAATTTTTTTGAACACAAACACCTTTAAATTAACCATAAAATTAATTATCGTTTTAGACCTACAAACATGTCTCACTTTAGAGTTAGCCAAATAAAAAAGACATTGAGCTATTTAAGTTATAAATTCGATGGTCATCTCATGATTGGGTTCAAAATAATGTGCTTAATTTGATATTACACAAAAAAATAGATGCAAAAATGGTATGCATAAATATAAAACTTGATTTTTTTATTCAAAAATATAAAAAACACTTGATATAAATACTTTCCAAATACACCATAATCGTATAAAAATATAAATGCAAAGCTAAACACTCCTGAATCCGATTTCAACAACCACAATACCGTCAAATACATTGGCATTTACTATTTCAAACGCCTGTGAATCAGCTAAACACAAAATAGAGATATAGGTAAAATGTTGTACATAACAAATATTTAAGGTTCTACTTGATGGAATAAAAAAAATCATGAAATAGAATGATACAATAATCTAGACATTCACATAATTATTCCAATGATAGTCTTTGATGGTGAACCTACATCAATCTCCTAATGTTGGCATACCTCGTCCAACCTTGTGCAACTGAATCAAAATAAACATCAAACCCTTAAAATAAAAATGATCAAAGTGGGTTACATCTATACTAAAAAAATAAAATTAGTTTGAAGAGCATGCCATATGAAGAAGAAGTCCAGTTTAAACTCCATCAACACTTTGTAATTATCAAACAAATTAAATTGGATATACAGAACATTAAAGGAAAATTACAGATTTGAAGACTCTTTAGATAAAAACAAATGCATAGATTGACTGCACAGATTTGAAGACTCTTTAGAAAATTATAGAGCTGAAGACTTTTTAGAAAAATAACCCGTGTATAATCCTTTATTTTTCGAATAGTAAATCATGTAAGCAGCAAGCCATGGCAACAACAGCGCTTTGTGTGATCAGCAACATAAAGATATTGATCGAATGATGCACAAAGTAAGAAATTTATCACATGTTAACTTTTCTGTCTGAAGGGTTCTCTTTTACTTGTCGAAACCAATAGCAATTCGTCATTGTTTTAACCTGCAATATGCAATGAAAATGATTAATAATATAGGAATACATTACATCATTTGGGTAAGTTAAAACATTTATTGACAAATTCATTATTTAAGAACACAACACATAAGTCAAGAAAATTGTGTGAATGGATTTGTGGATATATCGAATTGTGATTTATAGGTGTGTTTTTGAATCACAAAGTGTATGAGAGAAGTTTTAGGATAAAATCATATGATTTTTCGAAATTCAAAATAAAGGATTGAATAAAAAACCTGTTACAATGGTCATAAAAGTTTTAATGACTTTGCAAAATTAGTAAGAGTTATGTTACATTATAATTTTTCTTTATAACTTTCTAAAGTTAAATAGTTTCTAATTTTATAAAAAGATTTTTTAAAAAATGATACGCATTTTTAGAACTATTAAAGGAAATGTTTTCATTCTCAAATTTTAAAAATTAGTATGATTTGCCATAATTAACCAATTTTTAATTTTATGTTAATAAAAAATATTTATATAGTTAAATTTTTTATGACTTACCGTAATCAAATAAGTTTTATTTTTATTTAATGAAAAATATATATTTAATTTAAATTATTGGTAGGACTTACTAAAATTATATATTTATTTAATTTATTTTATTCAAAATATTTATTTATTAACAAATTAATTTTGACCTTTTTATGTTTAAAATTATAGTGTTTAGGTCTTTAAATCTGTTTTATAAGGATCACATTCAAAAAATTATGCTTTTGTAAAAGTATAAAGATTATTTATAAAAAAAGTCGTTTTAAAAATGTTTTTTATAAACTTTGTAAACTTTTAACGTTACAATTTCAAATTGTTAGTTTTTAGACCCATTTATTTTAGAACACCTTTGAAAAATTATGTTTTTGTAAAAGATTACAAATTATTCATAAAATAATTCGTTTACATGTTCTGTTTTTATAAAATTTGTTAAAATCTTTATTTCTTTATCTTTGTAAAACCAAACCGGTTTATTTTTGAAACTTTTTAAAAAGAGAAGTTGTTGAATTATTTTAGGAGATATTTTTGGAAATGTATTAAATTGTTTATGGCATTGGGGTCTTGTACATTAGTCTTTATATGGAAATGTTTTTAATTCATTATTAAATATTTGTGCTTTAAAAGACTTGTAAATTATTTTGTTTTATTATATAAAATAGATATGATGGTACCCCTTTTCAAATATGCAACATCCGTGACTATACCAACTGGTAATCCATTGTACCTAAAAAAATTAAATGAAAAGTGAACACCAGTAGAAGGGTCATTGTCTAACCCTTATTTAAATGAAAAGCAAACGTCCCAAATCCAAATTCATGTATTTCACAAAATCAACTACTTGCAACAAAACTGTTTATAATCAATTGTAATTTTTGATACACATACGTAAGTGATACGCAGATACCTAAATAATTTTGCTAAGGTCTTATAAAAAACCATATATGTATCACTTATTTACATGATTCATTTTGCTAAGGTCTTATAAAATAATTTAAATAATTTTGCTAAGGTCTTATAAAAAACCTAAATAATTTTGCCTACCACCTCTTTGACACAACCACATGAAAAACTACCTGATCTTGTCTGCGAATAAACACAAACTTGGCCAAAGGCCTTCCGACACAACAACATCATGCCTACCAACCCTTATAATAACTTTTACAAACAACCTTCCAACACCACCCGCCCCATTCATGACTGGTACATGACCGCGAACCAAACTTTACACCGACCAAGTGCCAAGTACCCTAAACAGAACCACCATTCCTCGGACATTGATACATGACCGCTTGACCTGGATCACACTTTACACACCAGCCTTCAAACACGATTACATGGCAACTACTAGACCTCAAATCATATAAGTGATTCACTTTTTGGTGGTTCACGATCAAGAAATAGTGTCTCTCTTCCTACTGGAGAAGCATAATATACACCACCAAATCCGATATGTGAGTCGTCAGTACGTATCATCGGTTTGTGAGGCCATGATGTCTCCATATGTTGTTCTTATGGAGCTGTTGCTGCTGCTACATTCTTTTTGTACACGGAAGTAAGTATGTAGCTGAATAAACAATTACCATTGAGAAAGAAATTATGATAGGACTGTTTTTTGTTCACAAATGTGAGAAAGAAACCCGAACCTTACAGGAATATATCATTCAAGATATGAAAAAATACACGACAGAATAATTATTGATTAACCCAACTAATACATATTCCATAAAAAAAATACACAACTTCTAAACCGATTTGGTGCACTAAAACTAATACACTACCCATAACAACATTCATGTCAATCTTACGTACTATAACCTGGAACAGATTCTGTAGGTTTGATATGATAAGAAAACAAGATCTATAAGAACCCAACTTGTACACAAAACACTTGAACTAAGAAATACACAAAATGGGTTAATCATCGTTATAGGCAATACTAAATTAATATGTTATCCTATAACCTTAGCTAAACTATAAAATGCATAAAAATCATCCTAGAAATCGTTAGCTTAACCATATCCTACCTTATCCTATATGCCATTGGCGAATATATGATAAAGTATAATAATAAAGGGTCCCTTCATACTATTATTAAAGAATCCTTGTAAAGAGGCTTGCCATGACTATTGGGTTCGAGTGGTGATTTAGATTGTTGGTTTTATGCAACATAGACACCACTAAGTGGTACAGAGCTAGCCATAATCAAATTGAATATGTATCATCGAAAATGAGAAGCCCAAGCCACTTATATTCAGACATCGAATCGTAATCAACATAGGCTATTGCCCACGAGTCGGTGCTTATTAAGACTGTCTTTGGAAAAAGATATTGAGATATTGTCGGCATCTAATTAAGAACCCGATCAGTTCATGTCACACAAAAAATCATCGATCTCGACTATGTTTTGCAGGTGGCCAAACAGATCATTGTGGGGCTTAACATTACGATACATGATTCCTTGAGAATGGCAAGATCTAATACCTGAAATTAATAAAAAAACAACTCAAAATTTGAACACTTCATAGTTAGATTTGCTACATCAACAAACATCATTGATCACTTTGAAATGTGTGTTATTCACAAACTCAAAGAAAAAACTCAGAAGTAATAAACTTGCGATTAGTACCCGAATAAAAAACGTGCAACACATGAATAGAATCGATACAATTCAAGATTAATACCCAACATTAAAAGACCTCAACTTGATACACTACTAAATACTAACTGGTATGACTTAACTCATTTACTAACAAAACCGCAATGAAGACTAAAACTAGAAGAATACTTGACCATTTAAATCATTTTAATGGTAAATTATCACCAATTGGTTAATTACCAGCAACGGTTAGGGTTTATTACCAACAACTGTTAGGGTTTATTACCCAAATAGGTAACGACATTGTTCGTCACTTCTTCGTCTTCAACGGTAGGTCTGATTAGAGGACGTGATAACAAATGAGTTTTTCACACGGTATTCACCAGGTATAAATCCGATTGAATCTTGGTATAAAGAGGAGGGAGATGAGTTGGTTTTACTAGATCTAGAAATAGAGTATAATAAATGTGGGGTTACATAAAAAATAGATGGAGTCAAATACCGATAATACCCAAAGAATTAATAATTTCGTTTTGATTTTTTGTTTCTAAAAACGCCACATGTCTTTCTCTCATTGGTGCCTATTATATTGTATTTTAAACTGTAACACACTTGAACGTAAATATATATATATATATATATATATATATATATATATATATATATATATATATATATATATATATATATATATATATATATATATATATATATATATATATATATATATATATATATATATATATATATATATATATATATATATATACATATATATACATATATATATATATATATATATATATATATATATATATATATATATATATATATATATATATATATATATATATATATATATATATATATATATATATATATATATATATATATATATATATATATATATATATATATATATATATATATATATATATATATATATATATATATATATATATATATAGGGATGGGTTCTAGAGAAAACCTTGTATCCGTAGAAAACTTAGAAAACAAATATACAAGGTACCTTTTGTAACATCTTAAAACAGAAGGTAAAAACTGAAAATTGGTTAAAAGTGGAAGGACTATAGTTGCCAATATCGTATTCTTACTCTAATCAACCCCAAAATACATAGATTATGAATCATATCTGGCACCATATCCACCATTTACGATCTTCACTCTCATATTGTTCCCATCGGCCATCACCACCATTTAACACCGCCGCCACCACTACCACCATTTAAATCCGCCGCCACCACCATCACAGACTCCCTATCCGGCACCATATCCATCGTTGTCACAACCATCTCCGGCAACCATATCCATCGCTGTCACCACCAGCGCCGGCACCATCTCCACCGCTGTTACTACTGTCGTCGGCACCATCTCCATCACCACCATCATTTCAATCAGTTCATTACTCAAACCCTAGCTGTAAGTTTGTAAACCACCTAAATCACACCAGACCAGACTATCATTTAATTTTTATAGAATAATTACAGTTTTTTAAATTTTTTTGTTAATTTAAGTGCATCATTTTGAAATTTATAGAATAATTACTGTTATCGTGGAATGTAATGATATTTAATGAATTCGTATCTAGACACTTGCATTTTAGTGCAATTGAGTAAAATACTATGTTATAGCATTTAGTTTTATGAATTAGTGCATCATTATAAACATTATATAAACATGTTTAGATGATTAGGTTATAAGGAATTTAATATATAGCATATTCTTGTTATATTAGAGCATCACGAGACGAGACAGATCAATGCATTCTTTGTGTAATACTAGAGCATCGCAAGATAGATTAGTGCATCATTAGAATTAGTATGCAAGGTTGTAGATTGATCATTTAGAAGCTAATCAGAAAGCTTTTGACAGCCTTGTTGATGTACTGAAAGAATATGAGAAGAGGCTTTATCCCTAGCGGGTCATAGCAATATCAGGGATTTAGTACAACTCCTTTAATACCACGTCACCAAGAATCCAGGAAAAAACATTCACCTTAATCTGTTCATCCGCAGAATTCGGTGGTTTTGCGAGTTGGCTTATTTTCAAGAAATATGGTGAATATAGGTCTGCTTCTTCTGAGATTTTCAGGTAACTTGGGAATTTATGAACATCCAGTTACAAGTAACTTTGTGGTGGGTATATTAAATGAAGGTAAATATGTCCGAGAATAACATTGATCCTTATACGACTGTTAACGTGATGTATTTGCTGATATAGGAGGTTACCTGTAGTATCATTCATGTACGAGAGGGGCTGGAGACAGGGTTTTACAATTTGAGGTGGTTTCCCGGGCCCAGAAAGAGAGGTGATATACGACATTATTACCTTAATCTTTTGCAATTCAAACGATTAACATATAAAGGGGTTGACACGGGTTATGGTTTATCATTGGCGGGTCAGATGGGCAAAATCAAGCAATAGCTTGAAAGGATACCGGTTGAATTCACTCAAATTGTTTTGATGCATATAGCGCCTAAGTTAATCTTATTGATATAATATGATCATTATTAGAAAGTAATTGATTTTCGTAATCCTATTTGACACCAGTATTTTATAAACATATGTTTTGAGTAGTCTTTCAGGCCAATCTAACCCGGTCCACCCTTTTTAGTTTTTACCATTTCTATTGAAACATAAACTATGTATTGTTGTGTATGTGTGCTTTTGTTTTCAGAAGTTGACGTAACTACATATGTAAGACAATATAGTTTTTAATCTATTGTTATTATGTTTTATACAGTTTGAACTGATGAGAGATTATCTTAAGCCGGTCCTCGGGGGAACCATTATTGATGCTAGTTGTGGTAGCAGGATGTTCACGAGGCTTTTTTTCCAAAAAAGGGGACTATTTTCCCTTGTTGTTCTGGATTTTTCAGAAAGTATGAAGCAGTCTTTTGACTACATCAAACTGGAGGAAAACATATCTAAAGAGTATGTAACCGATTTTCTCGTATTAGCTGAATTTTACAACCAACCTTCTGCAACACATATCGGTTTTAATTATTTAAGATTGATTTGTTATGGAAACTGTGTATTTATAGGAACTTAATCTTTGTTAGAGCTGATATTGCACGACTACCATTTGTTTCAAGTTCTATAGAGACTGTGCATGCTGGTTCAGCTCTTCATTGTTGGCCTTCACCATCTGCTGGCGTAAGTATTCACAGTTCAAGTTGCTTACCTAAGTTGTTTTATGAAGTAGAACCTGTATTAATATTTCGGCAGTAGTTTTTACATAATCATATTTCATTCATCAACCGTTTACATCAATGTTCGTTGTGGGTGACTTGACCAGACCCGTACATTATTATCTAAATTAGTTTGTTACTTTCACCCAGAGGAATGCCTATGGGAAGTTTTTTAAGGTCATTTACCTGATAAAAATTGCTAGAAAAATTGGTGTTACTGGATTAGATGAAATCATCTAGAACTAGAAATAAGTTTTAATCCATGTCAATGATAGGGCATTACTATAACTATGCGGGCATCAGTTTCTTATCATAAATAAGGACACCCATTTGGATTATTAAAGGGCATGTGTTTGTTTAGTTGCATCTGCTTGTTCAAGGTAGGGCACCTGTTTGTTTTAAAATGTTTCGGGCATCACTTAAAAACTATTTTAGGGAATCAGTTTGAAAATGTTTTAAGGTATAAGGCTGGCTGTGAAGCCTTGGGTGGCGAAACTGGTAAAAGAAAGTCGTTATCAAAGAGCTGTTGGCCCAAAAAAATGCTAGGGGTTCTGGTATCGTCACTTTTGGTATATGTATCGTCACTTTTTGTATATGCATGTAGCTTTAGAGTCCAACAAAAGGTTTGCTAATACACACACAGCCTGTTTTGCAACTTGCAGGACTAAAGATCTCTAGCAACAACAGGTACATCACGGTTCTTTCTTAAAGACAATATATTACAGCAAGACATCCAGAAAACTGACTATGCTATCAGATTCATAACTTAAAAGCTTCATCACAGACCAAAGAGCGTTAACTGCAATTCCACCTTCACACAAGTCCTTTCAAGCATTAAAGATGCCAGCAAGAGCTGATGCAGACTTCGCACAAGTGTCTTCTTTTTTATGGCTTAAAATTTCAATAAGTGTCTCAATTGCATCATTTGAAGCACGAACTTCACGCAATAAATCAGTAAGCGGAGTTGTGGTTACAGACGTTACCAAGTGAAACCTGCCATATATAACCTTAGTCATCAGGTCTTCTCATCTTACTGCAATTCCTTTGTATTATACTTCTTTTTTTCTGCAATACATATATGTATGAAGTTTGTATTAGGGCATCGATTTAGTATTGTATTAGGGCATCGATTTAGTATTGTATTAGGGCATCGATTTAGTATTGTATTAGGGAATCGATTTAGTATTTTATTAGGGCACCAAGGTACAATTAGATACATTAATAAGATTGTATTAGCTAAATTAGCAATATGATTGTTAAAAATATTTAATTAATAAATAGAAAATAGCACCAGTGTGCTAAATTTAAGGCATATGTTTGTTTATAATATTTCAGGCATCTGACGCACGAATAGATACTAATCTGTTGATATGATTAAGCATGAAGGTACCAATGGTGCCGATGATGCTTTAGCATTTGCACCTGTTGAAAACCTGGAATCTACTTTTAAGGTACTTTCTTTAACCTTTTTTATAAAATATTTTTAAGCCAATAGGAGATGTTGCAGATTGATTCCAAGCTTTATACGTTAAAAGATAGCGGGGTACTCTATGAAGATACTTATTTTCAGGTGATATATTGACGTATTTGTTATCTTCCAATAAAGTTAAGATAGTAAGTTTTGTATTTGTGTTCTTATTGGATATTATTTCAGTTTGGTATTAAAGCAGAATGGCGAGGTCAGGTCATTTTGTACTTTTCTTAGGAAACTAGAATAGTGCTCAACTTGATTCGGTACAAGAAGTAATATTGCCTCCATCCCATATGAATTTGGAGCTCTCGTTATTACCGGGAGTTATACCTTCACGAGCACAGGTCTATATCGCACATTATCATTTTATTCCAGTATCTATTTCTTTTTCTTAAATTGATTTTATTTAATTTTTTTAGGTTCATGCCATAGTCACAAGAAACACTAGGTAGGCCACGTTTCACGTTTCCGATCGCGCGTACCCAAATGCGGTACGATCGCGACTCAAATCGCTAGGGAACGCGATCGAGATCCCCAGTTTCAGCGTACCGGTCAACATCGGTCAGCGGTTTGATCTTCGTGGTGTTTTCCGGTGGTCTGACTTTTTGGAAGAGGTAAAAGGGTGGTGGCTGAAAGGTAGAAGAAAGAGATAAGGTAAGAGATAGGTTTTGTTTTTAATATATGTGTTTTCTATGTGGGGCCACATCTATTTTTTTATTTTTATTTGTTTTGTTTGGCCCAGTTAAAAGGTTACATCAATGGGCTTTCACTATAACCCAACAACATTATATTTTACTAATGAGTTGTATTTGTCTTAACTCATTTATGTAACTAAATAACGTTTGTAAATATCTAAGATGGTACACTGTACCGAATTGCATGGTACACCGTACCCGGATGTACCGAAATGAGCCTACCCCTTTCGTACCGAATTTTAAGGACCCACGTACCGCGTTCCCGTTCTCATTTCCGTACCGAAGCGTACCACGTTTCTTGTGACTATGGTTCATGCCCACTTGAAGTGGTGAAACTTCAACTAACTAGGGACATTGCTGTTCTCGACTTTTCTCACAAGTTCTAATCCTCTTTATTATATATAATTCTCTTTATTTTGTAATACTCATTTTCAATATTATTGGAGCAGGCGTATTTACATATTCATTTTATCCTGAACAGGTAAAGAATAGACTCCGCCTTCCTGCAGTCTTGAACAAATTTCTTCAGCCTATTAGGTATTTCTGTTGAGGAGTTTTTCTCCCACTAGATGAACTTTAATAACTGGTGAATCTTTTTAGTTTTATAAACTATATGCCTTCCTTTTTAACATTAATGATCAAGGTAAATGCTATTGTTCTTCCTGAAATTTGAAACTTTCAGTATCCTAACGCAAGTAATTTAGTAGCAAGCACAACCTTGTATTCTGAACGTACACGAGTCATGTTATCCATGGTAAGTAATTAGTCTGTCGAAACTGGTTACAATACCTGAGTGCTATGTGCTACTGCTACTAATGTTAAAAAGTTCAAATTTATTCGATTCTGGCAGGTTTGATTAGGAAAAATGTTAAATTTTCTTACCAGTCAAGTGCAATATTTTCTTTTGTATTGCTACTAGTAACGATCCTTTGTGTGTTTTTTACTCGTAGGGACGTCATCTGTTTGTTTTGTTTAGGGCATCTGTGAACACATCAGGGCATCAATGTGTGTGTTTAGTCCATCCGTTTGTATGTTTATTGTTCCCCTTTTAGGTACTTTAGTGCATTCGTTTGTATAGGTATGGAACTTATGCATATATGAGAAATATGGCATGCTGTAATAAAAACGTTTTGACTTGGCTTGCGATAGTTATGCCTATATTAGTGGGTCACTTTTTTGTTGTGAGTTGCAAGTTTATTCCTTGCTATTATGTACTGGATTATCTTACTGATATACCATTTTTTTGTGCAGGTTAAATTATTGGGGGGTATTCAACTACTATAAATTACTTCTCACCAATGTTGAAATATGCATGTAAGTGCTTTGTTTCTCTCAAATTTAGTATCACACCAGATTTAGTGGAAAAATGTGTAATGATGAGGTTCAGGTTCATCCGATTTATAGTGTTGGTCGAGACAGTTAGCGGGACTGATTTGCATCTTTCCGCAACTCCAGAGTCAACTGAGCGACACACGTTAAAGTTATGTTCGAGATCTGAGCCAGTCAAAACTTTGGGACCCTTATTAGCTTATAACAAGGTATTTTATTTTGAATAATTTGTATTTACACATTTTGTGCATTTATGCTATAAAATTATAACCATGCTTTGCTTGTGGACTATACAATCAATGAATCCCGTTTTGGCAGATATTGGAAAGGCAAGTTTCAAAGGACCTGGTTTAGCTGGGCCAGAGCGCATATGAGCGGCCAAGAATGAGTGAACTTAAAGCCACGATCACAGCCTTTTGAGTCAATGGGAAGTATTTCTCGCAAGTTGTAAATGTACCGATGATATAGTTATCTATGTATTTTCGATGGGAAAGCAGTCGTTGGAAAGTATTAGCCGACACATAAGATTCTTTGCTGATACTTTTTTTGAGTCATATAAATAGTCTTTCTAGTCACTATCAAATATGCTCGTTAAAGCCATGAGACTCATTAAGTTGTTTGATTTGTAAGTTTATTATATTTTTTAAGCTATATGATTTGCATTCCCGCCTTTACTTTTTGTTAAAATGGTAGAAATTAAAATATTAGAACGCTGACATCAAAAAATGGCGCTAACAACAAAAAAAAGGCTAACATACGATCAAAAAAGAAACAAAACGAAAAAAAACAAAACAAAATGCTAACAACAGGGGAAACATAAATACACAATCAGCAGTACACCAAAAATACAATTCGAAAAAGAAACAAGCAGTAGCGCACCAAAATACAATTTTAAGAAAAAAAAACAAAAAGCGTTAAGAGGAAAAGCAAAAAAAACAAACGACCAACATAACATAAGAAATTAAAAATTATACAAAATCATCCCTTAGAAAATAAAAGAAGTGACAAGAGGCCCCTGGACTTAAGAAGAAAAAAAGGGAGGGAAAGGAGTCTTGATCCAGGAGGAGGTTTTCTTTTGAGATAAAGTTTTCTATTGATCCCATCTCTCTCTCTCTCTCTTTCTCTCTCTCTCTATATATATATATATATATATATATATATATATATATATATATATATATATATATATATATATATATATATATATATATATATATATATATATATATATATATATATATATATATATATATATATATATATATATATATATATATATATATATATATATATATATTATATATATATATATATATATATATATATATACAAATATATATATATATACATATATATATATATATATATATATATATATATATATATATATATATATATATACAAATATATATATATATACATATATATATATATATATATATACATATATATATATATATATATATATATATATATATATATATATATATATATATACATATATATATATATATATATATATATATATATATATATATATATATATATATATATATATATATATATATATATATATATATATATATATATATATATATATATATATATATATATCTATATATATATATATATATATATATATATATGTATATATATATATATATATCTATACTCTCTTATAAAGCATGCATATCCCCAACCAAAACCCAACCCTTCATTTTTAAGATTCAGACTTACGAACCAACATCTAACCCTGAATTTACATACACCAAACCAACATACAAAACAAAAAAACATTTTCAAACCTAAAAACAAATAAACTAAACCATAAAAACAAATAGGCCACTAATACATACCCTTCCATCCCATTTATTTCCACCATAAAAATACACTCACTAAACACACACACACACACTTCCTAACACCCTATTCTCCATCAACAAATCTCCCACAACTTCTTTTGTCACCTCCAGTTGCGGTCGCCACTACTATTGACGGACATCATTCTCCCGTCATCACCACCACCCCGTCATCATCACCACCCCGTCATCACTCATGTCTGACGTCAGCACATTCATAACGTGTGTTAGCCGGAGCTCACAACTACCATAAAATATTATCTTTATAGATCTGGATTAAATAATAAGTTTTGAGCATAAGTTTTAAACTTCTAATAGATCCACAATAATTTTATATCTTGATCTATTGTTTTTTTCTAACCTTTGTGTTGCGTTTCTTTTACTAACCGTCAATTTTTTGAGCCAACATACAACATAAGCACAACTACCAAAGGTATTCTAAGTTTTGGGGTTTATGTTTAGTTCATAGATCTATGTATTTTTTTTATTAATAAAGTTTTTCATATAGATCCATTATCTTATAATAATCTGAATTTTCTGCACTATTTTTGTGGATCTCTTTCACCATCTTCGTCTCTATGGCCAGAATCTTCGTTGCTGAGTTGCCGGATATTGCATTGGAGTCTTCGAAATCTGCTACCCGAGATGCACAGGCTCTTCCAATATTTGTTGTATTTTTTGTTCAAATTTCGACACCCTCATATTTTATTATATAAATCTGCTTCTAATGATTTTAAAATTTTTTAATATTAGGTTTATGTCATCTCTTTACAGCCGCTACTAGCCGTTGGCGCTGTATCGCTGGAAAAAGTCTCTGCCGCCTACCATAGACAAGTTCTTTTATATATTCGTTGGTAAAGTTTGTTATTGAAGTTATTGTTGTTTTAATTTGAAGTTCATGTGAATTTGTTAACTTGGTGCGAAATTTGTTATATTTGTTAGGGAAGCATATATTTTTTTGTTGCTTTATAATATTGTGTAAATAATATTTTTGTTTTTTATACAGATTTATTTGTGTAAATTCAGGTACAAGGTAGGCTAAAGGACAATATTAATTCAAATCTGGTACCATCTTAGGAAAATTGAAAATTTGAAATTGAAAGAATAAAATTAGAAAATGAAGCATGATTACGAGGTTGTAGTGCTTGGCCCAACTAAAAACTTAAAATTTTGAAATCTTCATTTGAGAAAATAACTTTTCATAACACTAATTTCTTGGATAATGACGATATGTTCTGTCAGAATTAAATATATTACTGTAATATGTTATGCAAATTATTGCTTAGTGTTATGTAAAATAAAAAGTGACCTACTTTCATGCTGATTTAAAGAAGCGGACAAAAAACACTACTACAAGCAACCAAAGGCATCAAACGAAAAAAATACAAAAAACATTAATACACGATTTAATGAAAAGTAAGGATTTAAAGGCCTTTGTATAAATAAAAATAACTAAATAGACATGACATATAAAAATGACTGAAATTTTCACGTTAAACGGTGCTAACTAGGATAAGAAAAACAACGGTGCTAACTAGGATAAACATATCTTTGGTAAATAATGTAGCTTTAGTATTTATAATTGAATAGTTTTGAGACTGGTAGTAGTTTAGATTAAGAAAAAAATTGAATATAAACATTGGATATTGAAAATATGCTACATTGAAACTTGATCTAAACACTTTTATATTGACCAAAAAAGTAGATTTTTAAAATAAAGTAGTAAGTAGATCGGTATTCAAATTTTTAAAAATATTAAACAATTTTATATTGACAAAAAAAGTAGATATTGACTATAGGAGTAGACCCGGAGACAGTGACTGATAAATTTTTGGCTTAAAGCATTAGGATAGTAGGATAGACCCTATGACTGACTATATATACGTAGTAAATCAATGTTTTGAAACTCGGGTTTTGAATCAACCCAGTCGAGCTGTCGGGTCCGGATTAACCCGGTAACTTTTGTTTATATTTTTAATAATTAACCAAAATTATATATATAAATTAAAAAAGTTCCCGTATATTAAAATATAAACTGTTTACCAACCAATATAATATGTAAAAATAATTCCGTCGTAAATATGTAAAATTTACATTTTTCTAAAGAAAAAACCCAAAAATCA
>JANFOE010002099.1:0-102500 GCA_025667525.1 Glebionis coronaria | reverse complement strand
TTCTAATCTAATGTGTCACCCATTACAAAAACAAATAAAACAATAAAATGTGTCCACTGATATATACTAATGTTACGTGGTGTACTATTTATGACTAAGTCTAAAATAAAGAAATAAAAAATAAATTTGTGAAAGCATGAAAAAATAGGTTACCAAACATGTACAATTTGGTGAAACACGTATATCTCGAAAGTGTATTTGAAATTCGTGTTTGCTTATTTTTGCAATTCGTGTATGCTTACTTTTTATGTATTTATACTTTTATTTATTTGCATAAATGTTATTAAACATATTAATTAAATTGATACATCATGCCGTTGTTATTTCGATTTATTATAATCATGCCACTCATCTTATTTAATATGATTTTGATCTATCAAGTTTGATCCAATGATTCATATCTGTACCTATTATAATTCATTTTAGGATGTACACGACAAAAACACTTCCCTATATACTAATGTTACGTGGTGTACTATTTATGACTAAGTCTAAAATAAAGAATAAAAAAATAAATTTGTGAATATATATATCAATTTAGATTTGTACTATATATACTAATATATGTATATATATATATATATATATATATATATATATATATATATATATATATATATATATATATATATATATATATATATATAAATATATATATATATATATATATATATATATATATATATATATATATATATATATATATATATATATATATATGTATGTATATATATATATATACATATATATATATATGTATATGTATATATATATATATATATATATATATATATATATATATATATTTATATATATATATATATATATATATATATATATATATATATATATATATATATATATATATATATATATATATATATATATATATATATATATATATATATATATATATATATATATATATATATATATATATATATATATATATATATATATATATATATATATATAGTATATGTATATATATATATATATATATATATATATATATATATATATATATATATATATATATATATATATATAGGGGTGGGATCTAGAGAAAACTTGTTTTTGATAGAAAACCTAGAAAACAAATTAGAGGGTAGATATTGCAAACGTATCAAACTTGAGGGTTAAAATATAAAATTAAAACATAAAAACACATCTGATAGATTATCTCTAATTCTCTCCATCGATAACATCTAGTCTCAATAGCTGCCGTCACCATCTCCGCCACCGTCACCATCTACGCCGCCGCCACCATCTACGCCGCCGCCACCATCTTCGTCGTAGCCACCATCTCCGTCGTAGCCACCATCTCCTTTCACGCCACTATCTTCGTCGTCTCCACCATCTCAAACGTAACCGTCATCTCCATCACTTCTACCACATAACCAACACACAAGGACATCCTTCATATATCCTTCATATAACGGTGAGATTTTGATTATAGTTTTTTTATGTTATTAAAGTCATAAAGTTCATCATTTTGGAAATAATAAATATTTAATGTTATTGTGGAATGGAATGAATTTGTATGTATAATTTCTACATTTTAGTGCATATAATTTCTACATTTTAGGCATTTTAGTGTATAATTTGCAGACCACCAATCCTGGTGAGGGGGATGCATGCTTATGTTCCTCAAAATGCCTGGCATACAACAAAGTAACAGGGCATGGTACGACTTTCTGATAATGGCATACATTCATATACTACACAAATCAGGAAGTTATATGCATTATACACCTGTTGGCCACTTCGAACCATTTGAATTTTGGCTGCCTTTAAAACTTAACAAAACTGAATCGTTTGTGATTAATACTACCAGATACCTCCTAAATGTAAATGGGTTGAACATCACATTTGTATTTATATCACTCAGTGTCTCATTGCGTAGATTTTTGGCTTGTAAATCGACATTTGATAGTATAAAACTTTCAGAAGGTCTAATTTTTCATTCCTTTGTTTAACTTAAACTTTCAATACACGTACCTAATAGAACTGCAAACCTAGCGAGTCACCTGCACTAAGGATTCTTGCCTGTTGTATGCGCAATACGTGTACCAAGATATATGGCAAGTATCTCATTAGCATTCACTTGCGTAAAGTTGTTATAGCTTGTGGTGAATGACTGAACTCTTGCTTTTCTACAGTTTGGAAGGGCAAATGTATGTTCTAATGCAGCTGTAGAAGGTGTTTTATTTGGATGGACAACTGTTTACCCACAAGGTCTTATGGTTTTAGCTATAGCTTCTATAGGAGGCGAAGATACCGAGTTAACCTCCGCACCTGAGGTACACAAACGTTATTTGTTGTGATTATTGTTATGCATTAGTTCAGACTATAACATGCATATTTCTATGCTACTATTGATCTAATATGGTCTGTTTAGTTAATTGACATTCAATAAGGTATCACTTCTACAAAATTTGTATATAACTCATTATATCATAAATGCATATATATATATATATATATATATATATATATATATATATATATATATATATATATATATAAAGAGTACAAAACCATTAGATTATTCAATATTTGAGCATCCGTTTGGGATACTTTACTGCATCCATGTGAGGTACTTTCGTGCATCAGATTGGATCATAAATGGGCACCCAATATCATGCGGACCGATATTTGTATCAGCACAACACTTTCAACTAATATGAAACCTTTTATTATTGTTTTGGAATATTTTGACATTAGCTGATTGTTTGCGAATATAAGTTGATATCTTTTCTGCTTTAGGTTTCCGGTCAAGCTTCTGCACAGCTAATAAAAACTCATTTTGTACCTATCTTTTTTGTTTGCATAGCATTACATTGCAGGAATAGGTGTGGGTGGGATCCCAGATCCCCAATAATTCAGAGCTCAATGTTAAGTATCTCTGGGATATACGAGAATAAGCGGGATACTATCATCGGTCGACACATGGTTTTCTACCCTACCTTTAATAGTGACCTTTCTGTTCATAGTATCATGATTAGGTGAGGCACGATATCAGAAAAATGTTCTTTTTCAATAGCAGTTGTCTTTTACACCTAACAAATTAGTGCAGCCATATGAAAAAATCTGGGCATCCTTATGAACAAATCAGGGAATCCGTATGTAAAATATAGGGCATCATTATTCTGTCTATGAAGATATCGCTGATGCAACATGATGTTCACCTCCAAATTATATTCTTCTTTTTCTTATATTTGGTCGCCTTTGCACAAGGAGGGCACAAGCATTATATTCAAGCTTTTGGATCTGACCAGTTTGCCTCGAAGAATATAGAAAAATGTAAACCTAAAAGCTCGTTTTTCAAATTTAATAGTGGCTTAAAGGCGGAACTTCAACCCAGGTGAAAACATCTAAACCTGTCATCCGATTCTCGACAACTACTACAAGCAAGCAAGCAACCAGAATATGTCCCAACCAAGGTCGAAAAACCACCAAAGGAACAGTTGACACCACCAACTAAATGACAAAAAGGTTTTGTGCAAAAAGAAGATGTCGAAAATGAACTGCTAAAGACATCGACCAGAAATACGCTATTCAAAAAAGGCGCGACAACTGACAATATTGGAAGTATAAAAAATTAAAGCACCAAAGCAGGAAAAAACTACATGTATACGCAATGTACTTGCACAAACCCTATGTATAACTATATGTGTCTTTTTTACTACTAGGTAAGCTGAAAGAGGTGAACCGCCTTAAAATGTATAGGTGAAGATAGCCGATATATCAATGGTGTGATTTCCTGTTTTCACCTTTTTGTTTAGGATATGTGAGTAAATAGTATCTTGCTGATGCATTGTCTAGGTGCAAATCTCTTCACGTTTTTAGTTTAGTTTCAGATTGTAATTTTTTTACATCTGTTATGCAGGTGCAATCAGGAAAAAATAAGAAAAGATGCCATTAATTCGTAATGATAAACTTGAAAAGGTTTGAACGTAAACTTTACACTTGTGAAATCGCTGGGCTTTCTACTTTTTTACCATTATTCAATTTTATAATTTACATGAGAAGAACTATCAGAAGACGATGCTAAATATTTGGCAGCTGATTTGCAGGTATTGCATTTAGTGTAACACATTTTCTACAGACCTTCAGTGCTCCTGATTTTTCTTTTGTCTTTTGTCGGAAGTCTTGCATCTACTATTTCTAACATGAGACACGCTTTTACAATAATTTAATTAGCTGGAAGCTTCTCTTAAATTTCTTGTAGGAAGTGAAAGACGAGTACATGAAAAAAATGCAACATTGTTAAACAGAAGGAGAAGGTAACTTGCAATGTTTTATGTTGATTATTTGAGCTTCTATTAAAACTTAACTGAGGGCATCAATTACATATTATTAGGGCATCAATGAGTAGTTTTAGGGCATCATTTGGGTACTATTAGGGCATCAGTTGATTATTATCAGGTAATCTGGCTATTGTTAATATGGTCTATCTAAATAAATTAATAGTTAGTTTAGTTATTACCTCTTAACCCATTTTAACTTAACTAAACACTCGACGAATCTTTCATCAAAAGCGACATTTAACACAATATCGAGCTGCATCAAATTTAGACATCCAAAAGCTGGATAAGCGTACCAAATACTGAACCACTTGATTCGGTACAAGCAGTAATATTGCCTCCATCCCATATGAAGTTGGAGCTCTCGTTAGTGCCAGTACTTATACTTCCATGAGCACATGTCCATATTGAACATTATCATTTTTTTTCAGTATCTATTTCTTTTTCTTAAATATGTGTTTTGTTTTATTTTTTAGGTTCAACCCACTTGAAGTGGTGAAAATTCGACTAAGTAGGGACGTTGTTCTCGAAATTTCTTACAAGTTCGGATCCTCTTTGCTATATATTATTCTCTTTATTTAGTACTACTCCTTTTCAATATTGTGGGAGCAGTGGTATTTACATATTCATTTTCCCTTGAACAGGCCAATAATATAATCCGCCTTCCTGCAGTCTTGAACAAATTTCTTCAGCCTATTCAGGTATATGCTGAGGAGTTTTTCTACCAGTGGAGATCAATAGATGTCTAGCTGCACCTCCTTTGAACTTCAAGAACTTGTGAGTCTTTTATAGTTTTATAAACCATATACCTTCCTTTTTAACATTAACGATCAAGGTAAATGCTCTTGATTCTTTCTGAAATTTTGAAATGTTTAGGATCCAAACGCAAGTAATTTAGTAGCAAGCACAAACTTGTATTTTGAAAGTACATGAGCCATGTTCTTCATGCAAAGTAATTAGTATGTCAAAACTGGTTACAATACCTAAGTCTGTCAAAGCTGGTTACAATACTTGAATGCGATGTGCTAGTAATGTTAAAAAGTTCAAATTAAGTCGGCCGTGGCAGGTTTGGTTAGGAAACATGTTATATTTTCTTGCCAGTCACGTGCAATATTTTCTTTTGTATTGATACTAGTAATGATGCTTTGTGTGTTATTTAATCACAGGGATGACATCTGTTTGTTTTGTTTCTGAGTTCAAACAGCTTGTTTAGGTGGGCCAGAGGATGACTGGTGATGACTGACCAAGAACGAATGAACTTAAAGACACATTCATAGCCTCTTGAGCCAATGAGCAGCAAGGTCAGTAAACTATCTTAGAGATTATTTCAACTCTTATTTGCTTATTGGCTAAATATATTGCTTTTTACACATTTCACACGTGGAGTCGAGCTTTTACATAGATTTTCATTACTTTTATATCTTGAATTCGTGACTTGCTCAATGCACTTTCACTGGAGTTATATGTTAGACTAAACACTAACACATATTTGATTGGTTTTTTTGTCATACCAGGTGATTAATATAGACCCGAGTGATGAAAATATATGAGATTCTTAGGAGGAGAAGAACCCGAATATTTATGCAATGACAAAGAACAAATTTGTAGCTGAAATAGTGGCTCTTGTTTGCAAATATTTACATGTAAATCTCCTGTTAAACATAGTGGCTCTTGTTTGCAAAGATTTACATGTAATCTGATCCCAAATCTATTAAACTTTTGTTTTTTTCTTGTTAAGTTTAGGATCAATGATTGGATCCTGTATGCACTATCAAAGATACTCGCCGTTAAGCTCTTATTAAGTTGTTTAATTTGCAAATTTAATTTAATTTTAAGCTATTTGTGAAGATATTGGATGTTAAATTATAAAAAGACGTTGACCACAAAAAGAAAACGTTAACAAGAAACAAACGCTAAAACGTAAACAACGAAACAAAAAAAACCCGCTATCTGCAAAAAGCAAAAAAACACGTTATCAAAATTAGAAATTAAGAAGATATACAAAAACAACCCTTAAAAATTAAGAAGATATGCAAACCCAGCCCTTAGAAATTAAAGAATGACAAAAAGGCCCCTGAACTTTAGAATAATAAAAAAGGAGGGGGGAGGAACTTTGATCCAATTGTTGAAAAGAGGTTTCTAAGTTTTCTATTAAGATGAAGTTTTCTATGGATCCCATCTATATATATATATATATATATATATATATATATATATATATATATATATATATATATATATATATATATATAAATATATATATATATATATATATATATATAATATATTATATATATATATATATATATATATATATATATATATATATATATATGTATATATATATATATATATATATATATATATATATATATATATATATATATATATATATATATATATATATATATATATATATACACATATATATATATATATATATATATACACACACACATATATATATATATATATATATATATATATATATATATATATATATATATATATATATATATATATATATATATATATATATATATATATATATATATATATATATTATATATATATATATATATATATATATATATATATATATATATATATATATATATATATATATATATATATATTGGGTAAAAGGGAATCAACCCCGGTAAAAGGTATATTACACCAAAAAACATTGAAGTACATATGGAATGTGGCGGAAGTACCACATTAACCTCAAGCAAAAAGCTTGATAAACACCTAAACTAGTGTATATGACATGCCATACACACTTACAAAGCTAGAAAAGTAGCGACTCGCTTAACTAGCAAACATAGAAAATTATGATTTAACTTTAGCCTTGTCCATCTTATCATGGAATAGGTTAGCAACCTCATCATAAATATTCTCAACATCTTCCTCATCCGATTCGTTTAGAATATCATAAGCATTTGATGTTGCAACACCCCTAGTATTCCAATGGTCATTCATATTTTTAGAAACAGATGTAGATGATGAAGGAATATCAACAATCTTAGAAGGCTTCTTTGAAACAACTTTAGGTGGAATATTCACTTTAGGAACATACAAAGTATTAGTTCCAACATGGAACCCTCTATTCTTCCTTTTACCTCGTTTCTTGTTACGGGTCACGGTTTTAAAACCATCATTCACTTGTTCACCAACATTAGCATGCCTAGAGCAATAGTACTCTACATACTAACCTTCATCAATTTGGGACATATATCCTGAACATGACAAAATATTTTACAATGAGCACACCGAGGAGGCTTCCACTCATATTCAGTGGTAACCGTCTCCGTTGTGTACCCAGAACCATCAGCCAAAGGAACACCAAATGATAAACTCTCCTTGAGATCCATATCCGCATTAATTTCAATCAAACAACGTGCAAAACTGCTCCTACCCCAAGAGTCAATACACATAGCATTAGTAAAAGAATAAAGCATAATCGGCTTACCAATTTGGGATGCAATGATACTAATACCATCCTCTGAGAAAACCTGTAAAGGAACATCATGGATCTTTACCCATACCGGATAAGAGATAACTCCTCCTTATGTAACCTTGTATCTAGATTCCATTGCTTGAGAATAATAGGAATTTATGAATCAACCATGGTCCATTCTCAAGAAGCGCTTCCAAAACCTTCTTAGTTTTAAACTTAAAGAAGAAAAACCCTTTCCCATTCAACATGATCTTGCTAATTCCATACTTACCCCAATTCTGACGTGCAAAATATTCGACCACAGGAAAAGCAAGCCGTTTACCAAGAAAATAACCATACAAAGTGTTCTCAAAACGAGAATTTACCTCATTAACGACTCGAGCCGGAATATTAAAAGCCACATTTGTGTCCAACCCCGATGTAACAGATTGAATAAACCTAAAATTAGCTTTAGGGTTACAATCTGTTTTAGGTAACTCATGAGCAGCCATAAACACATCAGCTTGTTCATTCCGCACCTCAATTCATTCCGCACCTCAACATCACCCAAGGTCTCATCAATATCACCAGCTATACCAAGAGTAGGCTCCACCACAGTTGAACCCCCTTGGTCTTTATCCATCCCGACTGAATGATCTACCACAATAGGCTAAATTGGTGTAGTACCAGCCGTATTTTTTAAAACAGCAACATCTGAATCCTTATGCACATCCGAGGCCCCAGCCCTAGATGTCCTAAACATCTTTTGAAATCGATGCACCTGCCATAGTATCCCTCAATCGCTGCATTCTTTCAGAAAGAGCACTCATGTTAGTTTGCGTTTGAAGCCCAGCCATCAACCACCAATAATAAAACCCTAAAATCCCTAGAAAACCCTAATGCCACCCGCTTAAATAACCAACCAGATCAGACCCTATAAAATAGGATCTCACACTCAACCCACGAACAGCTTACATGTTTATCAACAACCTACAATCACCAATCAATATAAAACGGGATTCACACCAAATAACTAAGTAAAATAAAAAGAAACCCTAAAACAGCCCGATCCAAAAAAACCTTAAAAAACGAGATACAACCTAAAATCAACCAACAAAACAAACAAATTTAATATTATGACACACAAGGTATCACAACAGAAACATGGTATTGATTATTAGATGATTGCAGGCTAAAAACGAATTTTAGGGTTTAAAAGAAGTGGCGGCTAGGGAAAGAAAGAATGTCCGCCATTTTTAGGGTTTTTTTTCAAGATGCTGAATATACCAGGTCAAAGAATATATATATATATATATATATATATATATATATATATATATATATATATATATAATATATACATGTATATATATATATATATATATATATATATATATATATATATATATATATATATATATATATATATATATATATATATATATATATATATATATATATATATATATATATATATATATATATATATATATATATATATAAATATATATATATATTTATATATATATATATATTATATATATATATATATATATATATATATATATATATATATCTATATATATATATATCTATATATATATATATATATATATATATATATATATATATATATATATATATATGTATACAATATATATATATATATATATATATATATATATATATATATATATATATATATATATATATATATATATTATATATATATATATATATATATATATATATATATATATATATATATATATATATATATATATATATATATATATATATATATATATATATATATATATATATATATATATATATATATATATATATATATATATATATATATATATATATATATATATATATATATATATATATATCTATATATATATATATATCTATATATATATATATACAATATATATATATATATATATATATATATATCTATATATATATATATATCTATATATATATATATATATATATATATATATATATATATATATATATATATATTTATATATATCTTTACATTATATATAAGAGGAGGGATATGCCACATAAGCATGTTTTAATCCACGTCATCATTTTTCCACAAATTTTGGAAGTTTATTTTTTTAATTATTCGGAAATTTTTAAAGTAATAATTTGGGATAATATTTTGTATGTTCATAAGCCTAAAAAAAAACGTTTTGATATTTGTTATTCGTTTTGGATATTTAACAAAAAATTATATCACATCAATTAACATTGATCCTAACAGAAAAACTCTAAAATCGTTCGTTGATTGCGTCATGTTTGTTTTTTTTCTATTCATTATTATATGAGATCGATCCTAACAGGGAAACACTAAAATCGTTCGTTGATTACGTGGTGTTTTTTACAGGTTTTTTTCTTCTCAAAACCCCAATATTCATTATTATATGAGATCGATCCTAGCAGAAAACCCTAAAATCGTTGTTGATTGCGTCGTGTTTTTTTACAAGTTTTTTTTCTTCTCAAAACCCCAACGTTATTCATTATTATATGATTGCTAATCCATAAGAAAATTAACACACTTTCAGATGAGCAAGTAAAAGGTTACGGCACAGACACTAACTTAGTATGGTTTCTAGCATGCATGTTTACCTTTATTCAACAATATCTTAGTGAAGTAATTAAACTTCTGTGTATCCATTTGTAGGGATCTACCTAAGAAATTTTCTCGAAGACGAAACTGTGGAATGCGTATGCATATCTATACTCACTATTCTATTATTACCAATATATTCTTCTATACTATTTTAGACGTTATTGATTTTCTTTTTTGTCAGTATGTAAAAATTTATTAAGTGTGTATGTGGGTAAATATCGAGACTAATGACATTTTAGTATCATCCCGACAACTTTGTACTTTTACAAAGTCGAGATTATTATTGTAGAGAAAGGAGAAGTCGCTTGATCATGAAGCGAGGAGAGTTATCTGGTGGGTTTGGTAATTCATAAACTCTACTTAACTACACTTCACCCCTAAGATAAAAGAATAATGCATCGTACACCATATTGTAAGAAGACAATCAACTTGGTGTGCTGAAGAGAGTTGGTTCTGCTGCAGCAAATATAGTTTTATTCAAACTGAGTTTTGTTAATAATTGCTGAAGAGGTTTGAAGTTTCTAAATGTATTTGGAATTATAAGTCCGCAAAAGTTGCTCTATTTGTTTCTTTTAAATAGTGTTTTCTTGCATAGGTGGATAGATGGAAAAACTGGTGAGAGTCGCTGAAGGTAAGTTTTTTTTAATAATGGTGATTTAAAGAACATTTTTATACTTGGGTCGTTTGCTCCATTACATATTTATATGCATGATCTGGGTAACAAGTAAAAAATGATTCGGACTAAACTTGATATATTCTTACATGTCAAAACAATAACCCGTCACTTTTTTTCCATCAATGCAAAGTGTATAATCTATGTTTTTTGTTCTTCCCCGATAACAATTCTTGATACATTTGTCATGAAGAATATATAGGGAGCGATCTGCAAGTGTTGTGTGAAGAAGCTGCTATGATTCCTATAATAGATTTTGGTCCAAGCATTCTTACCGTCTACACAAATCAGGTAAATCCGGTTGAAACCAACTTGAAATGCTCTTAGAGCCTTACATTTTTCATATTGATGGTACTCTGAACAAACTATCCATAGTACCTATGATTCCTAATGATTTTCATTATTTTACACTAATATACTTTACTCTGTTATGATGTGTGTGTAGCTTACGGGGACACGTTGAAGACACAAAAGACTACATTAAGATAATGTAAGATGACAAGCAAAACCATCTTCTGTAAATGATGATGAGTACATTCGTTACTCATGCTGGTGGTGAGTGGTTGGGATGAATATCTATGAAGACCTGTTTGCCAATGAAACTGACACACAAAAGGAGGCCTGGTGGCATGCCTAAAGTTCTATGGAGAGTGGGTGATGGTACCACACCGGGTTCCATCTTATTATATTTTATCGCTATTGTCTGCTACAAGAAAAATATGCCTTCAGAGTAAGTATATCTGTCATTTAAAGGAATAATATTAAAAATGGTATTTGTTTGTACAATGGAGGAATTTTCCTGTACAAAGCGGATTGTGAGCTAAAACTGGGTCAGTTATATGTGCTCCCAGAAATTATGGGTTTGGCTTAAGGACTAACCGTGTTTAGGTCGGTTGCAAAGAGGTTTCTGCATACAGCTTCTATTACCCTCCCATGATTGTGTATTTCTCTGGGATAAAGATATAGGAGTGCAACAGTTTAACCCCATAAGGTACACAGTTCTACATTTATATCATATTTATCTATCTATCTTCTTTTAACTTCCGTTTTCTATTATACTCTAATTTGGTAAAGAACATATATATTCACAAATGCTTGGTTATCTTGCTTCATGGGCTTGGTTAATTACATGCTTGGTCATTAATTCCTCAGTCATATTCATAGTGTTTTTTTTGTAAATTTACCAATATGATCAAATTTCATCAAAACATTACATTTGTGATGACCATGTGTCCATGCTACTTCCCAGTGACTTCCTTCTTGCTACTCATTCCTCACTATATGAGAAAATATGGATTCCGTTACGATATTCCATCAAGTGGTTACATTTATACTTGTGATGCGGTGGTGCAGGTTTAGGGGTGTCTGGTATTACTTACTTTTTCTACTTTATTTCTTATCTGCTTAATTTTAAGCTCAAACAGTTTCGTTTTGTCTAAACTGCTGTTTCTTATCTGCTTATTTTTAGGTTATATAAGCAGCTTCGAGATCTGCTTATTTTAAAGTTTGTACTTTTTCTACCAATAAAACTAAAACATATGATTATAGATTAGCTTCTTCTATGTTTTTCAAAGTTATTTCACAGGTAAAACGACTTGAAATCGATAGAGTTTTCAAACTGTATTAAACATGAGAACTGATATAGATCTATTTAAACTTGCAATTGTAAAGCTTTCGATTTGGCGCGAACTTAAGAGAAAGTTAAAGAGGGAGCTGCAATAAGCGGTGAGTTGACATGAACTTCTCCAACATGTAATATAGTGGCAATTATTGGCATTTTTTAAACCATGTAACTTATACCTAATAGGGGAACATGTTTCCAGTAAGATCATTTTCAATGGCTTATGAGTGTCTCAGCTTTGGCTTATAGCCTTAGATAAGCCATGAGCTTAGCTCATATGACATGAAATGAGTGTTTTGCTTTTTCAAATCTTCAGTTGGCCCGTAAGCCCTACAAATAAGCTAATTTAAACACACCCTTAATGGATATATATAATAATAAGTATGAAATTAAAGGCAATGTATGTGCTAAGGTTCATGTTCATTCAGTAGTAATTGTTTTAATGCGGGTATTTGGATTCCCCTTTTAAGAATATTAATATGAATTACTGACATCAAAAGTTAAATAAGACTTTAGACTGTTATTAAAAAACTAAGTCATGGTTTTAATTTTCCCGGTTGCTTTGATATTTTAATAGCTTGCACCACTGTAAACCATAGAAATCAGAAATATGTCAAAAGATACCTTGTTATACAACTTCTTATCTGATAAGCCAAAGAGTGATCTAATCCCAACACCCCCTTAGTCTTCAATGACCATGTGAAACCCTTTCCAACTTCTAAATGTTAAAAAAACACCTAAAAACAATATATCAATATTTCTTTAAGGATAGCTGTTTGCTGAGTTAGTTAACGAGAATGATGATTGTTTGGTTGGCTCGAGTAGGTCGAGTGGTTTAGAGGTTGCGACAATGGAGAGTGGGAAAGATGATATGAGTGATTTTACTCATATCATTTATATCTAGAAACAATGAATAAGTGCATAAAATGTATCATTATTGCCTTGCATTTGCATGTTTCTTGTTTTCATGTGTGTAGGTACCAAGATCGCGAAAACCGGCAAAACCGACACGAAGTTTGATGAAAAGATCGAGGAAGCCAAATGCAAGTTCGTTTTTTAGAGGATTTAATCTTAAATGGGCCTAGTGGGTCCCACATTGGGAAAATGGGTCTAAAAGCCCCTTTAGAAAGATGTTATATCTATTTAAGTGGATCAAGGCCTAAAATGGAGAAGTTTATAACGGATGGAAATAATTCACTGGCCCAGGCCCGTTATATTAATTGGAACGTTTGGAATAATGGACCCATTAGGGTTAAAAGACTTTTGGAAAACAATATATATTCGTTTGGGCCAAAAGCCCACTAGGGTTATGAATATTGAGGAACGATAAGAGTTTATATAAACTCTTCAGTCACACACGTTTTTTAAAAACCTTTATTTACCTACAAACGTGTTTCATTTACACTCACACCACCACACATTTTCACCATCACACACAATAAAATAACCCATTCGATACTACCTATGCTTCCCCTCACTTCATCTCTCACCTAAACCTTGTAAATAACCAGACGCAACTATTACCCTAACCCTATTTACTGTTCACCCAAATAAATCATAACAAAAATTTGGGGCTTTGTGGTTTATTCCACTCGTGTGATTCACACGAGTTGGAAATAAAATCCCCTCCCTTTCTGGAACTTGTAGATGGAAGAAATCAGTGACGTGTTCTCTTTTCATTGGATAAAACACCTCATATCACTATATCCTCCAATTAAATCCCTCCACCTCACCAAATTAGTGACAAGCTGGCAATCCAAGGGCGAAATCAAAATATGCTGAAAAGATTCGAATATGCTGATGAAAAGATCCGAATATTCCTTCCAAGAAGCCTTTGGGATGGCTATAGAAACCCCCTATTTTCTGTAATTCATGTATTCTAATTTTTACTTTATCGTTATAATGTTTAGATAGATAGGAAAATTTTTATTTCTCTTTTTAATAGTATTGTAACGATTCAGAGTTTAATAAAAGTTGTTTTTAAAGTTTCAATTTGACTGGTACTTTTCTGTTATATTTTTATTACAAATTTTCTCCTGATAATCTGTTTAGCATTATAAATAAATTAATTGATTAAAGTTTTTACCATAGCTTTAATTAATTGATATAAAGTGAGATTGTGAATTAAATCAAACCCCACTGGTTTGATAAAATAAGATGTTACTGGATCGAATATGATGATGGTTGGTCGAACGGTGAATGGAGACTGAAGGTGGTGTAGATTCGGGTTCACAAGGTTGTTCAGCACAACCTTCGTCTCAACGGAAATCTCCAAAAGGTGCCTATCTCTTTTATTTTACATGTTTTTTAGATTAATTTTTGTTTAAATGTTTATATGATTTAAATATTTGAGTGGTTTATGCATATTTGTATCTACTTGTTTTATGTTAATTTATGACTGTTTAAATAAATCTGATATTGTTTGATCAAGATTGAAGTTTGTTTAGAAATGTTTTAGATTTATAAATCTTTCTGATTTTCATTAGTCTGCTTCATTGATTCTGCTTGTTAAGATCTGTTTTTGGGATCTGCTTATTTGCTCAGATGTTGGTAGTAAGTTGAATCTGTTTAGAGAGGTTGATAAGCAAGATTTTAAGTAGTATTATAACAATGGAAATAGATAAGTCAGTTTAAATGAAGTTTGAATATTCTAGTTAGCTGAAGTAAATCTGTTTGTCATTTGAAGTCTGCTGATAGAGTTGATTTAGTTTGAGTAATATGATGAATGTTTACTTCAATCTGTTATGGCTGATGTTATGTCATTTAATTGAATAGATAATAATCGAAGTTGATGAATCCTTTGCTTGAGTAAATCTGTAACGAAGCTTTTGATAAGATAGAAATATTGGTTGGGTTTAAGCGATTCTAGGATTTGTTTAGGTTTTTTTATTAAACTGCTATGTCTGATTTTTGGAATTTTACTTATTCTTTTCTTTGCTGTTATTTAATCTTGCTAATGTTGAACTTAATTACCTGATTTAGTTTGTTTATGGCTACTGGATTTATCTGTTTTATCATTTCTGTATTTTGGTATTTCTTTGCTTAAATTGTTGTATTGTTGTTCTTGAATTAGTATTTTTCTGAATTTTAAATGTTATGTATCTATGGGGTAGCAAGTCCAATTGATTTGCATAGCTTAACTTTACAAAGATCAGCAAGAGTCACTCCTGTGACCTCTAATTTTTAACTGTCAAAAAAGAAAATAATAACCAAAAATAAGTCCCTTGTGGGACTCGAACCCTTGACTTCAAGGGTAAGTGCATTGTGTGTTTACCACTGAGCTCACAAGCTCTTTTGAGTTTTCTTTCAGATAATTAATTAATAAGTACTTTTGTCTCGGGCAGATTTTGATTTAAAGTTTGTTTTATTTAAACTTACGTTTTTTAAATAACTTTTAACTAATGTTTTAATTTAAGAAAATTTTGAGTTTTTAAAATAATAATTAGTTCAAAATAAAATTTTTTAAAAAAATGTTTTTATTAATTTAAAAGTTTAATTAGTTTATTTTAATAATTAGATTTATGTAATTTTAGATTTTAAATAAAATTAGTTTTAAAAAAATAGATTTGGTATAAGTAAATTTTAGTAAATTTAATTAGTTTAAAAGTGAATTAGATTTCTAAAAATAGATTAAAAGTTATTTTTTTATTAATTAGATTAATTTTTATAGATTATTAAATAGTTTAAATTTTAAATAGTTTTAATTTTAAGTAATTGTTATTAGATTAAAATAATATTTGGGGTTTACGATTCATGCACTTTAGGATAAGATTTAATAGTTAAAAATTGGTAGATTTAATTTCTAGTTTAAAAACCGAAAACCAATTCAAATCAATTGCCAAAACGAAACGAAACGTCTCAAATGCACTCGATCTTCGTGTACAACGAACTTGGTTCATCACGTGTTTAATTGAATTCGTCATTGGTAATATTAGTCTATTACTTTTTCCTAAAGGTAATTTTCTAATTTACCCTATAACGTATCTTAATTATCACTATACTATCACGATCACATCAAAAGACGAAGCTGATAAGTCGTTTGAAGCGTAGACGATTAGAGCTGAGCATGTATGTTGATCCAATTGAGTGGGTTTCAACAGTCGATGGTGGGGCGCCTGTTTTGGCTATGTTTTGATCTACTGATATTTCTTTTTAGTTTGGTTGCAATTCTCTATCAATAATTATCAGCTTCTATCACTTCGTCACTGGAAAAGATCTTGCTCAGGTATAACTTACTACACGATGTTTTCTTATCTTTTTTACTAACCACTCAATATAACTTTTTGGATGGCGGGTTAATTCTGATAAAGTAGTTTTCTTTCTTTGTACTTTTGTTGATATGCAGTTAGAGTATGGCAGGGTCACATGTATCTTCCTAGAGATTCAAGTTGAACTATCTGTGATTGCATTAGATCTTTCTATGGTACCCCTCCACTCGACAATGTTATGTTTCTATTCAACATTCTGCCATATTATATAAACTTATAAAATAATCTATTTAACTTTGTGACCAATAGTTCTCAGGTCATTACTATTTTGCTTTCATAGAAACTTGCACTTGAAAAACGTACACCAACTAGGATAACAAACAAGGATTACCTTTTAGAGCAGGGTTCAAAGATATATAAGTGGAACGATGGATAAGCTTTAGGTTCTACTAATACAAACTAAACAAAAAGTAAAAGAAGAAAATAATGAGATCAAGGTTAGAAATCGGCAAGTTGTTGATATTGCATTCGTAAATATGTGCTGAGAAAGAATGTATTCATTAAATTATGGAATAGGATTACAAATGTGTGTTCTTGGTAATGGTTCAGGGTGTGTTTATAGGGGTTTGGAGGTTGTGGTTCAGCGGGTTCGGTTCATTGGGTATAATGTATATCTACTGCAAACTGGAGGGTCACATAGTAGAGACTAGAGAGTAGAGACTGCAGTTATATACTCCTCATCTCCAGTACGACCTTTAAGTCTTTTCCGATTAAATCACACGTATATGTTGGCTAAACTGTCAAGATTCTTTAACAAATAAGGAACCACCTGCAAATGTGTAAGCAAATTAGTATTTTTATCAAGAAGCATGGATACCGTCAATAAACATTGGTGCGATCAAGTGGAACCAATGAGGCATAGTCATTATTATATTTTTGAAAATGTAAATAGAAGGCGCTTTGTATATGGGAGCCAATTAAGTACTACCTATTATTTTTAAATTTTTTACATATATATATATATTTAAATATAAAAAACAAAATTTTAAAATTTTTAATTATTTGATTTATTTTGATTCATTTTTTACACTTTTACATTTAATTGATTGACGGGTATGACTTCTTATTATCGTTTTACTTTTTTTAATTCTACAAATGTTTGTGTGTAATGTTCTATTGTTTTACTTGTGATTTTTTTCATCTAATAAATACTACGTATTTGTTTTTAATGAGCCGTAATTTTTTTAACCATATCTTTTGTTTTTTCAAGCATGATTTTTGTTTTATTTTATGTTTGCTTAGAATGATTTTGGTTTTCTCTCTTATATATATAAATGTGGTTTTCATACAAAGTCACTTAATAGTAACACATACTTTTCGAGGGTATTTTTTTCGATCTAATGGAATACGACAAAAAACTTATTTTGAAAATTAGAATTGAGACTTCAAACACGTCACTTAAGTATTTACAAAATATGAGCTCAAAACTTGAATATCACGTAACTAATTAGTGCAAAGACGCCTTGAATCACTATAACCTATAGAGTCGAGTTAGGGTTATTTTTATTATCTTCTCGATTTCGATATCAACCGATAACCTGATAAATCTTTTCGCCTTCCGTGTAAATTTCTTTAGTCACAAAATATATATTAAAAATTATTTTATTAAAGATGCTTGAACCTTTGCGCGTACACAACTAAGGTTTAGCCAACAACCCTTAAACATGGCAAAAAAGAAATGTTTGTTTGAATTATTTATTATGCACATTATCTCTTGCTTTCATTATTTAAAGAGTGTTTCGATGCATGTTTTGATAGTTTTTGTTCTTTTAGTTATGAACATTTCACATGTCAGTGTTAATTTGCTAATAGATTACATGAATCTATTCATGTTTGTAATACTTCGCTTTATAGGATTAAAGATAATAGTTAGAACTAAACTTTATTAAATGATGCATCAAATCAATTTTGTAGAGTACGATTGGTATATTTATGTATGGGTCTAAAAATTTAATGTGCGGCTCATGATGTAGTAAACCAACACCGCAAACATGTTAGAAGAGGCGGTTAAGTATCTTTATTTTTCGTAGAGACAAATTCAGGTACACGGTGTTACTTCAATAATCATATTTTTTAAGGTCGGGCACAACAACTTAATGCGACTTTGATTTTTTTTGTCACGTCAACTTTCTCTCCCCATCGACCAAGTTCAATTTTTTAACATAATTTTCTTTTTCAAATAATTATTTAAGTAAAATAAAAAACATTACAATAATATATATATTTAAGTATCATTTAAAAATAATTAAAAAAAGATTTAATTAAAAGCAAAGGGGGTAAAATGCATTAGCTAAAACTAACTCTAAAAATAGTCAAATTAATATATCATATTCAGTCGGAAGAGTTTAGGTAAGACTTTCAAATAGACTCTCAACGGGAAAATCCAGGCTATGTTGTGAGAAATTAAATAAACTTAATATATTAAAATTTAGAATTTTTTTATAAAGTTTATATAATTAAATCTAATATAATCTTAGCAAATAAATATAAAACAAAAAAGTAAAAAAAGAAAGCGAGAGACAAATTTGGCAAATAGATCGCACCTACTTGAGAGGCCGATTTGATCGACTCGATCGCTACAACAGGCTGACCGAGTGCGACCGAGATCTCGACCGACTCAAACAACCTCCGTTGTGCTCAGCCTAAAGAAATCATAAAGATGCGAGTCCTATTAGTTTCGGACATGGTACATACATATAATTGGAATATATGATATTCATTCGCATTCACATGTACTTTTTCATAGTTCTACGTGATTTGCATTTGCTTCTTGGAAGATGGTATAATTTTCATAGATATAGTGCAAGGTTGATCATAAATTGTCCAATAGTGCCATATCAAATCAACTTAAGTTGTCATAGATATACTATTTCAATGCTCATGCAAGATTGGGAGTTTGAGATCTTGCAACTTAGAAACATTTTAGTAAAATGATGCCCAATAGATATCATAGAGATGAGAAGGCATTGTATTTTTATATTCTTAAAATTTTATAGTTGATAGAGAAATTAAGACTTCATATTTGGTATACAGATTGTCAGTGAAAAGTTCCGAGCTTTTATACGGAACACACACACACACACACACACACATAGATCAATTTTTTCTTTTTGCAACAATTGAATCTTTAACTCTATTATAGCAAAAGTCCCATAAAAGCATATAACTACAAAAGAACACCAAAGCGCAAAAGACCTCTGCTAAATTTTCAGGTATTCCATTGAGGCACTGAACGCTTTTCCTTCTTTAGTGGCAAGGCTTTTTTTACAGGCCATTGACCAACAAACACCCTCTGCTTTCGAAAACCAAGTTAAAAAAATTCATAATCACAACCCTTCACTTAAATAGATATTTCTATATACCTCTTTAGGGCGATCCTTTTCAATCAGCTTAGAATGCTTTCTATGCAGAGTAACCTTTTGATGCTTTACTTCTGAAATTATTGGCCCAAGCTTGCAACAAAATATCCGTTATTGATATCAAGACATAGAAAAAGGAAACACTATAGTTAGCTTAGGATAAAACTGCATCTACTTATATCTTGTTCTATTCCTAGTAGTGGTGCTTTTTTCTATACTAAGTTCGACATTGTGTTCTCATTTTGTAGAAAATTAATTTAATGGTAATCCTGATCTACCAGTCTTGTTTTATATACTGTTACTGAACCTTTGTGTTAGATCAGATGATAATTACCGTAATGATTACGAATGAAGTTCCTAGGGATGCCAGAGCTTCCTAATTAAGTTTAGAAAAGATCAAGAAGTTATGGATTAGTTCCATTCATCTGATATATGGTTTATGTCGATTTGTGCCCAAGGGTGTTAGATAGTCATTTAGTTTTTGCGAGCCTGGATACGCTGTCCAACAAAATACCAATTGTCAAAACAGTCATGTATTCTTTCAGGTGAAATACCACATTAAAGCTAATATTCAAAACTAAAAAGCAATCGTCTTCACTTAGACCTATCTTTACCGACTTTGATCACCATATTTAATGGTACCTGAATTGGTATATGCATTTGTTTATTGTGTAATCTCGTGAACAGGTCAAAATAGGTTTTAAAACAGGATTTTTTTTGGATAAACTTGCAATTATCGTTTGAATCCGTCTGATTATGGATAAACATGTAATTATTGTAAGTATATCATTTTTAGTGGTATTGGTTTGGTCGTGGTAGACTCGAAACTCTTTCTTACACATTTTGTAATCATTATTTATGAAAAACAGTAGAATGATCTTATTCATTAAGATTAAACTATGCGTCTTTATGCACATTCCAGTCATTTAAAAAAAATGAATATACCTTTGATTGTAGCCTCACGGAAGTTACTCTTGGTGTTAGACTAAAGTCTCTTCCAACCATCCAAAACCATCTTACTTGGAGGTAGCAACTCAAGGGGGTTCTTTGCCTTGGCCTTTGGTGCACCTTTCTCGTCTTCGACTGCAGCTTGGATGCCTCGACCTCTTTAGGCTCGGCTTTTGGTTTCACCACTTCAGCAACCTATAATTACGTATCAGTTCTTAGAAATGGGTTTCGTGTCACTTAGAAAAACTCATATACAGGATTACACTATGACCATTTGTATATTACAACAGTAAAAAGCAATATTGAAGAAAAACATGCCCATCGTAGATTCGATTCTCGTTTTTCAGTGTAAACATTGTCCTTTTGTGTTTGGTTTTTTTCTACGTTTCTACTTTCATTCATTGGGCAATTTTTTTATATAAATTTAGGTTTTTGGCATATGTATAGAAAAGAACCATAGAAGATGGAAGGATCCATATTACTATATTAGTTTTTTTTTGGGTAAAAGGGAAAATTATTCCCCGGTAAAATATATTAATCACCCAAAAGCATTAAGTACAATGGAACACGGCAGAAATACTGTGTTAACCTCAAGGAAATCTTGAACTACCAGATTATATGACATTCCATATAATCAATGCATAAAATAAGCTAAAACACCTATAGGAAAGAACCATCTATAGGAACATAAACAAAATAAACCTTCCATAAAGAAAACTAGCTAATCAACTGAGCCGATAGCCTCCATTTATGCACCAAAGCTGAGACGTTCCGAGAATGTCTCCAACGGCAGGACATGAGCTTGAGCCGAACAGAGTTTTCAATAACCTCAACAACTTGAGCAGCCGTCCTCTTAGTATTCTTAAAGAGTCGATTATTTCTCTCCTGCCATATATTAATATTAATTAGTGTCGACAATATATTAATAGAAGCTTATATCAAAAAGAATTTGCATTAGAACCTGAACCATCATCGATGGTGTGTACTGTGCATGTTTTCCACCACCTCAGTACCGTTAGTCTTAACAGCCTGACACCCCTTCCTTTTTTTAATAATCTTGTAAGTAGTTCCTGCTAAGTACCCGGAAAAAATCAGTCACAAAGCAATACGCATACCAACAAAGTAAATTATTAAAGCATGAACCTTTGGATAGCTGCTTCACATGAGAGATTGTATCTTTGTTTCGGTGTAAGAGGGTGACGGTCACTTGACGTGGCTTCTTTAATTTGTTTACAAATTCTTCGTGTGATTTGTACGTCAAACAATTTTGAAACGCTCTGAAAAAGTCGTTGGAAGGTTGATCTGTGCAGACTACAGAGTTTTACATGGCGAGGGCCTCGGTTGTGGTTGTGTAGAGCACATCACTCAAGCTAGTATTTTTGAGGAATTTATAAATGTAAGATCTACAGATAGGCAAAGCATGTCACTTAAAAAGATTCAAGTGTAATAGGCATAAATCATCTAGAAATTATGAATCACTTTGTAATAAAAATTCTTATGTAACAGTTACTTTCTAAATTCATAACAGTAGCTTTCTAAATTTTATTTATTAGACCCTTTAAATAGCAAATGTGAATAAGATCAAAATAAATAACTATTCCCTTTGTAATTTTTCTTCCAAGATCAGTTGCAGTCTCCTCCTTCCTATTTCCCTTGCTAAGAAACGAATTTGACTACTTTCTGAGTTGTAAAAGACTAGAATGTGCTTTTTCCATGTCAGCTTTCAATAATCCTACATCACGGGATGATGCCAGGTTTTGAGAGATAGCAGCAAAACACGCTCTTTTTACTTACTCTCTCGAGCGTCTTACCATTCTTTTTGGTTCTACAAAAGAACATTTTAAAAATGTGTCAGTGTTTTGTAATTAAAGTAGAACGCATACCGATACTGGAAACTACAAATCTCGATAATATGTTAGCGTCTTCAATCCCCGAGACATAGACTCGTAGATTCTCACCAGAACACTCCTCACGTTATCTTCATCAACATAAATGGCAAGAACTTCAACTTGAACCTACAAATAAATATGAAAAAGGACAGACATTAACATTTGAAGTAGAGAGAAAATGAGATAAATAGGTTAAAGACCAAGGTTCAACATTTTTGTTAAATTTGTGGCTCCAACCGTTCAAACACAAAAATATAACTTGGTTGAAGAATCGTTCACACCAAACACATTCTCAGACGTTGAGGAATATTCCTTGCATCCAAAGGTAATGCTGCAACCTGGTATGTTGAATGCGCAAACTTCAGTGCAGGAAAATCTTGAAAAGAGAAAAAAACACATATTCTCAAGTTCAACTCTAATAGCTATTGGTAACGGAAAGCAATTTACATCCATATTATGTAAAAATCTTTATGTGCTCATGCACAAACTCTAGGTTACTGATATCTGATTAGTTAGAGTCTGATATCCAATATATAGCATATAATCTTACTTATCGATGAATTACTTAAGTATGACTTAACTATATTATCACCCTTTTCTCCAACACCGTGATGAGACCAAGTTGCACGATCTCCGCTACGCCTAAACACCGTTGAGCATTCTGGTAACTCTCCTAGATCAGCAAACAAAGAAGCGTATTCTTCTCTAACCGAGAATATCATAGCCATGTCCGCTTCTCTAAGTATATCTGCAGCCATTAATGGGCTTTCTAGCAATTTTGTAGAGGGTGACACATGAAATTTAGAATGTTCAACTTTTGACTACCAATTCAAACATGTTTGTAATGTTAACATGTGTAAACGTATATATGATGCAATAGAGATCAAGACAGGAGATAGCATTTGTGCCAATAGGAGCATGACATGTTAAAATTCTAGAATAAAAAAACTAAACTTTGTCCCAAAGATACTTTAATCATTGGTTATTCATATCCATACGCTATTTACTCTAAAAGGCAAACAAAATAATGCAGCTCAACAATTTACCTCCTTTTCAGGCCTCACGAGTCTTAAGGCAACCTCAACAGCAGTATTGGCAGCTGCGATTTGATTTTTGTTATTACTCGCAGTTTTACGAGAAATACACAGGATTCGTGATCTTAAATAAAAAAAAAATAACGCTTGCTGAAGGTAAAGTTTGGAAATAGAACAATTCCTTCTGTCGTGTATCCTCGATTAATGCAGCCTCAGATGCTATGTTTCAATTATCGATTCTAGTATTGAGCGAAAGGTTATACCTATAGGTTCCGTATTACAGTTCAATCCTAGTCATACCCCACATAATGAATTTTATCACATGCTCTATCCATAACAGGTCCTTACTAAAGAACATGGGTGTGGCCAACAACAACAACGCCATACCACTGAAACAACACAAATTGTAACATTTAATCATCATTTATAGCAAAATAAAAACAAAGATCTAGTCATTCAAACCGGCACTCACATTTGCAAAATATCACTTTCTTCCAAAACACTCTTGTCACTCACAAGCGGAGAACAATGACAGACTAAGTTGTTGACAGACTAAGTTGTTGACAGACAATCATGTGGGAAACACAACACCATCTGTTACCCTTGCATAAGGAGCAATTAAAAAAGAAGTCCATCAAAGACGGTTCAAGCAAACATAACCAAACATAACGTAAAGTGTTGACTTTCAACTTTCTTTTTGAAGTACCACTTAGCAACTTTCTTTCGTGTCCTCAAACTGCAAGTCAATATGCCTATTGAATTTACTACAAACTTGGAATGTTATTGCACCTTCGGTGGCTGAAGATGCTAAAGCACACACTTCCATAGAGATGGCAGAAGGTTAAGAGTCATGTGCTACGACTATTGAAAAATCAGAAACTGAGAATGGTGAAGAAAGCGACTTGCACCATGAGAGCAACTTTCTGGAAACTATCAAAATTAGTAAACCAACAAACTTTATCTATCGTTGCTACGAAAGGAGCACCGAGTACTGCCTCAAGGCCCAGGAAACTTAAATCAAGACCAGCTAGAACAAATTGCTTGCATAGGTTTTACCCAAAAAAATTGCTTGCATAGGTTTGGTCATCTTCTTCTTGATCATCTGTGTTGGAAACTTCTTCTTGTGTGTTCGTGGGCAGATAACTAGCTTATCCGGCTGAAATAGCCCTGTGTAACCTAGAATATCCTTGTGTAACCAGCCGCTTTGCTTTTGTCACTGGCTTACCCGGATGAAATAGCCTTGTGTAGCCTAGAATATCCAAGTTGATTTTCAATCAAGAAAAGGTGACTAAAAAAGTAGATAAAGAAAAGTGGCATAATAAGTAACTGAATAACAGGTAAAAAAACACGAAAGATTGGCATCTGCTTAAATGACTTACTTTTTTACTTTTAAAAATGAACATGTAGTTGAAAACAAAAGAAAAATCAAATAAACGTTACTAAATGCTCATCCATCACAACAATAAAAAAATTCCCTAGTATACAATAACATAATTAGTAGATGCTAAAATAAAGGTGACTAAAATCCAATAACATAAGGACATTCACTCCAATAAAATGATATTTTTTAAAGATAAAATCACGTGCTTTGAGGAAATGAACCTAAAAGAATATCAGATGTTTTGATCGACGGGTACCATAAAATCTGCAACTTTCTTAGTTTTGTGTTATCAAGATGCTTCCTTCAAGTAAGCATCCAACAAAAGGACCTGGAAATAAACCTAAAACGTCAAATAAACTAATGGGTGTGCAAGTCGAGTGCATCTACATGATTTTTGCATAAAATACCAACCTAACTCTGTAACAAAGAAAGTTTGTATGATTTGTATGAGTGCCATCAATAGGGCAAAGCAAATTGTTTCAAAACTGTAGAATCTGCATTACCAGTTTATAGCGTTAAAGATGGCAAACTAATAAGGTAAAAAGATTTAGGAAGGGTACTCATGAGTAGAGGAAATGGCACAGGCCAACTCAACTCAAATGCTAATATTGAACTCTACAAACATGAATAGAACAAATAATCAAATATCAAGATGGTACCTCTTTGCTCATATGTCATCTGCTGGACTGCGAATAAGCTGCTACAGCTTACTTCAACTGCAGAAATTCAACTAGTCAGCTATAACCGGTATACCAAATTAGAGAGCAAGTTGAGAACTTTAATTTAGAACCTTGTATCGATAAGTCTGTGAAAGGCAACGGTTACCTGTACCATATATCAGCAGCGATAAGGAGTAGCAATTCCAGCAGCCTACATAGCAGCAAAAGTGAGGCTAGCAAAGATGCTTAGTGTTATTGCTAAAATAGAAATAATGACCATTTTGTATACAAAGCAAGGCGGAAATACCATTTGTTGCAGCTCCAGTTCTCAACAATCGTTACCCTCTGTTATGATTTATTAACCCGTCAACGAACTGAAATTAATAAAAGACGTATAAGATTATAAAACTAAAAGAAAAATTCACCTGTGGATCATCTAATAGTATGAGTTCAGTCAGCTCTGTAACACAGTTCTTACGAGGAGCTCTTAAAGCCATTCTCTGGCAGATCAGTTTGTTAATACAAAAGTTGGGTGATCCTTGCTAGACCCAAATTAGGCTTAATTCGGGTTGGCTGGACTCCGGCTCCTGCACCAAGTGAATTATCTGGTTGGGATCTTGCACACTAAAACAGCACGCGTTAGGCTTACCGTGGGAATGTATCCCACGATTAGACTCCGGCGTGAGAGTAAGTAATCGGTTAGGGTTATGGAATCGGATGAGTTGTGAGTATGTAGAATGTAATACCTTTGTGGAACCCTTGGGGGTTCCTTATATAGGCAGTGAAACCCTAATGGGCTGTCACTGATACTTCGGCCCCAAGGAATGGATAAGCACCAGAATTAGATTGATTGTTATCTTCTAATTATGGTGTGTGAATATCCTCTTCTTTGGGGTAAATCCTAATCATATTAAGAGTATGATTATGTCTAACCCTATACCGACCATGCCGGGCCGTAGGCCGCACACGTGTGTGCGGTTTCTGTTCATCTAAGCCCGTAGGCTTAAATGACATTAATCCCACCCATCAGTGATGGGCCAGAAATGGGTAGTACCCGTGGGCCGGGTTCATGACCCGGCTGGGGACTATATGTTATCATGTCCCCAGTCTAGTTGTTATAGTCGTAGGCGTAACCTCTAGACTATACAATGTCATGTATACCTGTTTGTTGCAATTATGGCCGCACTCCAAAATAAGCCGACCGGGACAACTTTAATGAATGCATTAATGATAGTCAATAGTCAGACGCACGCCTGCCAGAAGTGCACTAGAAATGCCTACCCTTGAGACACGTAAAACTGTCAAGAAGTGACCCGTGGGTCCCTTCTGACGTTTCAGAAGTGTCAGAAATCCCATCCGTTGGATGGGCGTAGTGGCTTACACGTGGCGAACATCCATGCTACCTCGGAAATCGAGGAAACCCTATATAAGAGTTGGTGTGTGCTACTGTTACACACACAGTTTATATTGCATTCCGCCATTGTTATTCCCAAGCTCATTCCTTCATACCTTCGCTTCTTATCCCACGGATTTTCTCCGCCACAGGTTAGATCATCTCGCCTCTCAAATCCTTTTTATAAAACATGGTGAAGGACAATCCTCTTACTACGGATGTCCTTAACGTGATGCCTGCGGAGAAATACATAGACTTTTTGTCTAAGTATTATATTCCTGAAAGCGTACATCCGACCTATCCAGGTGACGGTGAAGCGATTACGGATGCTCCGAAGGGAAAGATAGGCGTGTACACGCGCCTATTTGATTCGGCTAACTACCGCATCCCCTTATCTAAGTTTTTGGTAGATCTGTTTCTTTATTATGACTTCCACATAACCTAGCTTCACTGCATAGGGGCATGTAAAGTGATATGAGTGATTTTACTCATATCATTTAGATCAATAATCACACAATAAATGCATATAATCAATAAAAATGCCTTGTATATGTGTTGTTTTGTTGTTTCATGTGTGTAGGTACCAAGATCACGAAAACCGGCGAAATCGACACGAGTTTGAAGAAAAAGATCAACAAAGCCAATTTCGAGCTCGACTTTAGCGGATTTAATCATTTATGGAGGATTTTTGTCAAGTGGGTCCCACATTAGCTTAATGGGCCTAATTATTGGGCTGATTAAGGAAGTATTGTTTGGCTTTTGGGTCAAAAGCCCAATAGGCCCAAAACAAAAATGAGTAAACGGACGAGAGTAAATGTTTGGGTCCAAATTAAGCCCAATTGACAAATGTGATTTATATGACGTGAAACTAAAGCCCATTCAAAGCCCATGATAATATACTTGGACGATGTTTTTTCCCAAGCCCATCATACCAATGACCTAGACGGTGGAGAGTATATACTTAAAAAAATCAATAAATTTTGGTCAAAATAAACACGTTACATTTATACTCCCAACTCACACACGCTTTTCAACTCTCACCACAACCAAATAATCATTCGATACACTCTATGTATCTTCCTTCTCCGACCCCAAAAAAAACCAGACGCAACCCTAATTAACCTTGATTTATTAAATTATTCAAAAATAATTAGGGCTTTTTGTTCACACGTTTAATTCACACGAGGGGATAATAAATCCCCAAGTTTTAAGGAAGAGAGTATGAGGGGAATCAATTGCGTGGAAGCTTTGGATTGGTTTAGCCACATCACTTCCCCTCAATCCTCCAATAAAGAGACGACAAGTCAACTTCAAAGAAGCACAACTAGCACACTTGGTTGCCACGTTGGCAATCCGTGTGCTAGTGTGCTATTTTCAGCCACAAGATCAAGGATGAAAGAGAAGAGGAAGAAATCAACGGCCAAGATTCGAGATTCCCTTCAAGAAACCTTCATCAGCAGGCCTTAGGTTTGCCTATAAAAACCCACAAAAATATTGTAATCGTATTCCATTTTTTTACTTAAAGTTATAATGTTTAAATAGATTAAGGTCAATTTGTATTTCTTTTCAATAGTATTATACTGATTCAGTGATTAATAAAAGTTAATTTTGAGTTAAATCTGTTTCAAGTTTACTACTGTTGAAATTTATTTGCTAATATTTCTTTAATAATCTATTTAATATTATAATAAAAGTTATTTGATTAAGCTTGTTCAATAGCTTATATTGGATAATTAAGTAAAATATGGATAACAAACTTTCCCACTGAAAGTTTGTAAAAAAAAGTGGTTCGAGAGTTACGATTGATGGTGATGGTGGTTCGAAGGATGGTGGTGGAACGATGGTGTTATCGTTTCGGTTCATTAAGGTTGTTCAGCACAACCTTCTGCTCAATGGAATCTTCAAATGGTATGTTCATTAGTTAAATTTATGTTATTTAATATGTTTTTTTTATCATCAGTTGGTTAATGAATAATATGATAAATGAAATAGGATTATTTGGATATGTTTTTATGAAGCTTTTTAGTTGACATTTAGTTTTCTGCTTTTGATAAATCTGTTTAGTATTAATAATTTGAGAACTCTTAGTTTAATCTGCTATAGATTGATGTATCTTGTTATTGACTGAATTTGTCTACTGTTATTGGGGCTTATTTAGTCTGCTTATATCGAGTTGATTAATTGTTATAGCTTGCTGATTTTTAAACTTTTATTTCGTTTGCCTTGCATTATTCTTATCTAATCTGCTTATATTCATGTTTGGGTCTGTCAAATGTTCATAGCTGCTGTTCTTTCTCGTTTAGATAGTCTGCTTGGAATTGTATGAATTTTTGTTGCTGTACTTTTGTTTTAATCTCAACTGAGCTACCTGCGTAATAGGATTTGTTTGGTAATGATTCTTTGATTTACATAGCTGCTTAACAAAGAATGCATTTGTGATCTGTTTTTGTTCATTTTAGCTGGTTTTTATGGTTAGCTTAATTGAATTAATCTCTTGCGTTTTTACAAGCTATTTAGCTCCTTTATATAATTTGTTGGATTTAGAAGGCTATCAGATTAACCAATCTGATAGCTTCCGGGCTGATATCCTTATCAGTCATTCCATAGAATTAGCACCAAAGTCTAACTTGTGACTTTGGTGTGAATTTTTACAGTCCAGTAATTAATACCAAAAAAATTGTTACTCAGAGGTCTGGAACTCGAGACCTCCTGCTTAAAGGCCCAACGCTTTTACCATTGAGCTAGTTGAGTTTTTTAGTTTATTTACTGTCAACTTAGTTAATATAGTAAGTTGATTTTTGGCTGTCAGCTTATTTGTTTATTATTGATGCTTGTTTGAATTATTAATTTTAGATATAACTTTTATTAAGTTTTAAAAATACAATTAAAAAAAATAAAAATTTATAAAGTTAGAAATTTTAATTAATTTTAGATAGTAATTAGTCTTTTTAAATAATTAGTCTTTAATTAAATAAGTTTTTAAATAAATTAGATTTTAACAATTTTTCTTATTAAAATAGTTTTGAATTAATTTCTAATTAGGGTAAAAGCATTTAAATTAAAGAGTTTATTTTAAATAGATTTTTAAATAGTCTAAATTTTAATAGTCTTTATTTTTAAGTAATTGATTGTAGATTATATAATTTGGGGGTTTACGATTCATGCACTTAGGATTTAAAATCGTAGGAGTAATTTTAGTTTTAAAAAAAAACCGAAAACCAATTCGAATCAATTGTCCAAATCGAAACAAAACGTCTCAAATTCACTCGATCTTCGTGTACAACGAACTTGGTTCATTCACGTGTTTAATTGAATTCATCTTTGGTAATTTTTGTCTATTAATTTTTCCTAAAGGTAATTTACTAATTTACCATATAACGTATCTAATTATCACTATACTATCACGATCACATCATAAAGTCAACCAGTTTGAGATTACCTGCCATACTTGTGAGGTAACCCCGACCATGAATCTATTTAGGGTCTTTTATTCCCCCAACTAGTGAATGGGTGGATGTCGTTCAAAAAACGATCCGCGAACGCCCCCATGACTTATAGGAAACCCTTAGATTCCCTCAAGAATTGGTACGACCATTACTTTTTCGTGGATGAGAAAGTATTCCCCACCCATTCGTCCTCAAAACCAGAGTACCCAAAGACTATCCTCCCAAATCCAAAGACTATAGTAGTAAGGATTTGAAAATTTTAGATACCCACCGCACAGAACTCCATAGGGGTTTGCCGGAGCACTTTTTGTGCCTAGTAGGGATCAGCCGCTACTACTATGGGAGATAGAGATCCGTGCTTTCTGACCGAACATAGGTAGGGTAGGTCTTCTTATATTTTTAGATGTAAAAGTGTCTCATTGTACTTTGTGAATTTACTAATCCGTATATATGAACATGTCCGTAGAGATGAAGCTACATGGATTATTGCGCCAAGGCAATCCAAGCAAAGTTCCTGAAGGATTCCAACCACTGAAAGAAAATGAACTCCCCTACTGGAAGTCACCGTAGACAAAACCATCCCGCTGGAAGAAACCACTGAGCAGCGATCAGATGAGGGAGAGCCCGTGATTGAGAAGTCCCCTCTTTTGACTTCCATAATGAAGATGGTGAAGAACTGCTGCTGGAGGACACCGTGCCGCACCAGGATGAAGAAGAAGAATTCACCAACCCTGCTGACAATCACACTGGTGAGGATGAAGAAACAATACAAGCATCTGGGTCCCCGCAGTCATCAAAGCCCAAATCTAGGAGACGGAAGACTACCAGGAAGGTAGCAAAAACCCTAGGGGATGGGTCGAGGGTACATATTGCTCCCCCGAAGAAGCTAAGGAAAGACCGTCCGTAGTTCCAGGAAGGGAGCAGCGCCGCTACGGCCCAGGTCGACCCCTTGCTGCGCGCGGATGAGCAAGTCTGGATGGCCACCCCTGTGAATGCCGTGGCTCCTACCATCACGGAACCCGTGACTGGTACTACGTAAGTACCCATTTAATATTCCAAAGGATATAAATCCATAAACAGAACTAGTAAGTGTGTTAATAACAGGGCGAACCCATCGACAGTAGCCCAAGAGAAGGAGGTGGAAAGGGAAACCTCACCCATGACATCAATGAGACCTCCATCCCCTCCTGTAACTCATGTCGAGGAGCCACGTCCTGAGGGACCCGACACCAGCCTTCGCCTAGCATGGAATTTTTCCAGTTTAACAAGGTTGGAGGCGGAGTCCGAGTGCACTGAGTTCATTGAACACATCACTCCTCCAGCGCTGGCGCAAGATTTGGACGAACTAGAGCATGAGACGTTGCTGGAGCAGTTTGATGTATCCTTCGCACACCAGGTGACAGTTGGTGCGGCCCTAAGACGGCCGTCTGATCAAGGCCTTGGCTAACGTGAGCCGTGCTGATAGAAAGATAGCTCGCCGTGAAGAACTGGTGGATAAGCACGAGAAAACTATCACAACCTTACAGGCAGCGTTGGTCGTGGCAGAGTCAACCGTCAAGGAGCAAGCCCATCACGCCGACGCTCATGAGGAACGTATTGCCGAGCTGGAGGCCCTTTTAGCTGCATCCAATGAGAATGTATACTCTTATATTAACACTTATTTGTGCACGCAAAAAACCACATTGTCTTTGTAGTAACTCCAAATGTCATGTATAGGTATCCACAGCCGAAGGTGCTACTAAAGTCGTAACCGTACAAGCCTTTACTATTGCTCAGGAGCGCAACACGCTGAAGGATGAACTAACCCAGGCGCGGACTACCTTGGAAGAGCAAGCTGCAGTAGCTGAGGGTGAACTAAGCAAGACGGCAACGGACTGCGCCGAAATGATGTGTCCTCCTTTGCTCACAGCCATAGCTGGGCATAGATGGAGGTTGGCTAGGGAATGCGGCTTGCTGTGAGCAAAGTAACGGAGGCTCCTTACCTATTGCAGGCCTTCGCTGACGTTGTATCGGACAGTATTGACCGTGGTAGGCACGAGGGGCTGGTCAAAGCTGCGGATCTAATAGGCAAGAAAGAAGATATTACCCAACATGCCTACCACAACCCTCTAGCCGAAGACAAGATGACCGCATCAATGGCCGCCCTTGCTGAAATCCAACACCCCTTCCTAGACGAGCTAGAGTCGCTGAAGGATGCTCCCAATGGGGTAATAATGTCGAAGCTCACCGCCGATCCCATCCAACTCACCCTGCCTACCTACGACTCTGTGTCGAAGGTGATGAAAGGTGAAAAGCTGCTGGCCGAGGCGCTGGACGCAAACATGATCAGGGCACAAAATAGAAAGAATGCTCATGGGGAGGTCCTCCGCACCTTGATTGAACAAGGGAAGAAAGAGATAGGGGAGTTCCTACCTCCTTTGTAATTTACATTGTAACCATTTGTACCATTTTATTCGTCCGTGTATGTATACGGCTAGAACTGATGTTATTGTGATAACTTGTTATACTTATGCAAGCAAGTCCGTGATGACCACGGCTATTTTTGTGGTTTGAATTTGAAAATTGTGTATTTTTGTTTTTTTAGGTATCATATACCTGTGTTGCATGACATGTCACGTCTTACTCAAAAATACAATCAAGTCTATATTTTACTAGACGTGCGACGTGCGTCTTTACCATGCGAAGCACTACGTGAGCGCGGCATATGGAAACTTATCACAACGTCTTGTGAGTAAGGTGTCTAGTAAGGATACATGATCCGCGTCACTGGGGTTGCATCCCTCTTATGCGACAAGTTGAATTATTAGGTTCACTTAATCCTCTTACCCCGCCTGGAGGCGCATAGTACATGTACGATATTGAATGAATGCATATGAATAAGAGATAACACATTATAGTAATAACAACTAAATCTATACGACAATAATTTGTTCATAGAATCTAAAAAGTAAGACTATAATTTGCACAAGAACGAGTCGTGGAGCTAGCTAGGCACCACGACATTTTATTAAAACGTTTACGTTTTTTGTTTTGACAAGAATGGGAAATCCTAAAAACAAAGGGAACCTAGAAAGCATAAAAAACAAAACAAAGAGAACACATGGATCTTCATTGAAGCCAGATATAGCGAAGTGTCCATGCGGAAGCCGTAGCTTTTCAAAGATAGCACCTTTTAAGATTGCAGATATTCCATGTGCGTTCCAGGTCGCGGCCATCCATGTCACGTAACATGTACGCGCCCCGTCCTAAGGCTTCCGTAACCTCATACGATCCTTCCCATTAGGCCCCAACTTTCTTGTATTCTCCGCTCGACTTTCCTCGTTGGCACGATAAACAAAATCTCCCGGTCGAAAAGAAACACCTTTAACCTTGGCGTCATCATAAGCCTTCATCTGTACCATGTACTTGGCCTCATTGATAGCCGCTATTTCTCTTTTTTCCTCCAACAAGTCCAGATTGATCCGGAGCTGCTAGTCGTTTATGACGACATTAACCTCCGCTGTGCGGATGGTCGGCATTCCGATTTCTGCTGGTATAACAGGTTCAGTTCCGTAGGCCAGTGCAAATGGAGTGTCCCCATTGGCTGTTTTAATCATAGTCCTATGTGCCCATAGAACATGTGGCGGTTCATCTACCCATTTGGCACTTCGTTCATCCAAGCGTGCCTTGATGCCTTCACCTAAGCTTCTATTTGCTCGTTCCACAAGACCATTTGTCTGTGGATGTTTAACAGATGCGAAGCGCCGCGTGATATTCAATTTTGCACACCAGTCCTTGAATGGATTAGCCGCGAACTGCTTCCCGTTGTCCGAGATGATTTCTCCTGGTAAGCCAAAACGGCACACAATGTTCTCCCAAACAAACTTTTTAACTTGTTTGCCTGTGATGGATTTAACTGCCTTAGCTTCTATCCAGCGTGTAAAGTAGTCTATTGCGACAATCAAGAACTTAACTCCCCCTGCAGCTACAGGGAAAGGTCCTGCAATGTCAATCCCCAACTTATAGAATGGCCATGGGGATGTAATGGGTGTCAGTTCCTGCTGCGGATGTCGTGGTACTGGTTTGTGCACTTGGCAATCACTGCACTTGCGAATCATGTCGCGTGCATCCCTATGCATAGTAGGCCAATAATATCCTGTGTGTAGGGCTCGAGCTACTACTGATCGGGGACCCGCGTGCATGCCGCATAACCCTTCATGTATCTCACTGATCACATAAGTAGCCTGGCGTGGCCCAACACACCGCAACCACGGCTGTAAGAAAGAGCGCTTGTAAAGAATACCTTCTCGAAGCTCGAAGTGCTGCGACTTCCTTCTGATACGCCGTGCCGCCTTTTCCTCGTCCGGAAGGGTTTCATTAGTCAAATAGTTGATGATCGGGGTCATCCATGTAGGTCCATCCTCCTCAACTATAGTTGCGACTTCCCCTTCCGTTATAGACTTTTCCTTTAGTATTTCTACCAAGACTTGCTTGGATAAGTGGGCGAAACTTGTAGACGCGATCTTGCTAAGAGCGTCCGCCTTCTTGTTTTCACCTCTTGGTACCTGCTTGTTAGAAAACTTGTTGAAAGCAGCGATGAGTGACTTGAATTTCTCCAAGTATCGAACCATGTTATCCTCCTTTGCTACGTAACCCCCTAGAATGTGGTTCGTGACAAGCCGTGTGTCCACGTAGGCCTCAAGGTTGCGGACTCCCATTCTAGCGGCGATTTTTAAACCCGCAATCAACGCTTCATATTCTGCCTCATTATTGGTGGCTGTGAACTCAAAGCGCAGGGCATATGTAAACTCCATTCCTTCCGGATTCGTAAGGATGAGACCAGCTCCTGATCCATCTGTGCACGAAGATCCGTCCGTAAATAATACCCATGGTTCTGCTGGAGTTTCCTCTCGTTGTACGACCGGTCCATCCTCGTCCGGCTTCTCTATCAAAAAATCCGCCAAGATTTGGCCTTTAACAGCTGTCCGTGGTCTATAAGAGATGTTATGCTCTCCCAACAGAATGCTCCACTTCTATAACCTACCGGCCACGTCTGGTCTGGAGATGACTTGTTTTATGGGTTGATCAGTAATGACCACAATTGGGTGCGCCTGAAAGTACCAGCGTAACCGTTTTGTGGCAAACACTAATGCCAAAACCAGTTTCTCCATAGAAGAATAATTCAACTCCGGCCCTTGTAGTGTTCTACTTATAAAGTACACCGAAGTTTGGACTGTGTCCCAATCTATCATGAGTACCGCACTTATTGCTCCATGTGTGGCTGACAGATACATGATGAGCTCCTCCTTGGGTTGGGGGGCCACTAGCATGGGAAGAGATGCGAGGTGTTGCTTGAGCTGACCAAAAGCTTCCTCCGCTTCCTTTGTCCACCAGAAATCTCCCTTATTGATGCACTTCTTGAGTGTTTTGAATAGGGGGAGTGTCTTCTCCGCGGACTTCGACAAGAATCTGTTTAGCCCGGCCAACTTCCCATTTAATGATTGCACCTCTTTCCGTGTCTGAGGAGATGGTAACTGTATTACCACGTACGTCTTTTTCGGGCAAGGCTTGATGCCATTTGGATCAATCATATATCCAAGGAACATCCCTTCAGTTGCCCCAAACGTGCATTTCTTTGGATTCAGTTTCATGTTAATCCTCCTCAATATGTCAAACGTCTCTTGGACGTCACGGAGAAGTGCATCCTCCGTATGACTTTTGATGACTAAATCATCAACATAGACCTCAAGATTGCGGCCTATCTGTGAGTCGAAGGCTTTGTCAACAAACCGCTGATACGTTGCCCCGGCGTTCTTTAGTCCGAATGGCATTTTTGTAAAACAGTACACGCCTTGACTGGTATGGAACGTCGTCTTCTCTGCGTCCTCTTCCGCCATCTGGATCTGGTGGTATCCTTTGTATGGGTCCAAGAAGCACTTAAAGGGATATCCACATAGGGATTCCACCTTCCAGTCAATCTCCGGTAACGGATAGCAGTCCTGCGGACAGGCTTTGTTCATATTTGTGAAGTCCACGCACATGCGCCAGCTCCCGTCATGCTTCTTGACCATGACCGGGTTGGATAACCACTCGTGGTAGTACACCTCGCACATAATACCTGCATCCACCAATTTCCGTACTTCATCCAATATTACTTGGCTACGTCTGGTGCCTGGTCGCGCTTCTTTTGCTTAACGGGAGGATATCCCTGGCGGATTTGGAGTTTATGTTCTGCTATCGCATGTGGTACGCCTGTCATATGCTTGGGCTCCCATGCGAATACATCTAAGTTTGCTTTTAGGAGAGAGCACATGGCCCTCTTGCCTCTATCCAAGAGTGTTCCTCCTATGGATACCTCTTGTTCCGGATAATCAGGATGGATTTCCACCTTCCAGTTGGGGGGGTGGTGATCCATCCTTGGGTGGAACAGGTGGAACTGGTGTTGTCACGGCATGACATTCGGATGCTGGTATGATTGTGTTATAGATAGTGACAATTCCTCCTTCCACAGGGAATTTAATCATTCCGTGAGCTGTAGAGGGTACTGCCCGTATGGCCATGATACCTGGTCTGCCTATGATCCCATTGTATGGAGAGTGTGAGCGTATCACCATAAAGTTCATCCACGCCGTGGTGGAATGCTCCTCATTCCCAATGGTTACGAGCAGACGTGGCTGTCCTATTGGCCATATGGTGTCTCCACTAAAGCCGATGAGCGGCGACGTGGCCGGGTACTAATTGGCTTCTTATTTCCGATCGTAACTGTACGAAACAGTGTTCGTATAATACTTCTGCTGATGACCCTCCATCCACATACATACGGCGGACATTGTGTGTTCCAATGCTTATCTCAATCGTGAGAGGTGCATCGGCTACGTTACTTGCCGTGATGGGAGGGAATGAGATTTCTCTGCCGCGTGAAATTTTTTGACTAATTTTCTGCATTGCGCGACGCTGCCTGGATTGGATCATGTATATAGTCGAAGGTTTGTCCTTTTGGGATCCTTCTTGTCATACTTCTTGTTGTCCTTTCCGTCCTTCCAATCCTTGACCAAACGTTTGAGTTTGCCTGACTTGATCAATGACTCAATGTGCTTCTTGAGCTGGATACATTCCTCCGTGCCGTGGCCCTTGTCGTTATGGAATTCGCAAAAGCCATTTCCTTGACGACGGTCCACCGGAGTCGTCATTGGGGGAGGTCTCGGGAAGTTGGCCCCTTCTATCAGCAAGATCTGCCGGTAGGACATCTTTAGAGGGGTAAACTTGTCCTCCGACCGTCCTCCTTTGTTTTGGCTCTTGTAGTCCGAGCTCCTCCCACTGCCCTGGTTGCTTTGACCACCCGACTGTCTCCTGGACTGGTCGTTCGATCAATAGCTGTTTCCTTTTGAAGGATAGGCAGTGGCTACAGCGGTTTCCCCTTCTATGAAGTTCCTGACCCTTTCCATAAGGTCGTCATACTTCTCCGGTCGCTTGTCATTGAGACGTCTGATTAATTCCCTGTCCGTTATGGCGTGCATATAATCGGAAATTTTTAGAATTTCCGGCATTGTCTTTGTGCGTGTGCACTCGTCATTGAAGCATTCGGTGAAGGCCTCCGTAGATTCCCCAGGCCGTGCTTGACAGTTGCCAATGAGACCGGGTCCCTATTATACTTCTTTCGCTGAGTATAATTGTTCTTGAACGCAGTACGCAGTTCAGTGAAGCTATCAATGCTTCGGGGAGGAAGTCCTTCAAACCAATCACGAGCATTGCCGATCAAGGTTGAATTGAACATTTGGCACCATATAGGCATGGGCCATCGTTCAATTTTCGCCTACGTGTCAAATATATTTAGGTGATCGTCCGGATCACCAGTCCTATCATAAGTCTTCACGCACGCCGGCATGCGATGCTTTGTATCCTTGGAGTAATTCCGTATGCGGAGGGTAAAAGGATCTGTTAATGCAATAATGACTAAAAACGTTACTTGCATTTTTCAGTCTCGCTTAGTTTTGATTACGACAATATGTAAAAACAAGCATTTACGAAAACAACGAAAAACGAATTCTTGAGTTCAAGTATTTTTCATTTTACCCATTTTCACTTAAGGTATGGATAAACAAGTACTAACCTTAATCAAGTGATCAAGTGATTTAATCTTTTCTTAAAACTCACTTTTTATTAAAAGTGACAAGTTTTTATTAAACTTTATTTTTAAGAAAATGTTTTATTAAATTAATTATTTGAAATTTGAAAACGGCATATTCTTATTCTGTTAAGAATATCCTTTCAGGATATTTTTATACCCAGATAAGACCTCCACCACTAAAGGACAAAAAGGAGCGGAGTCTAGTCCGGCGGTACCTTAGCGCCTAGGCGGTACCTTATCGATAAGGTACTGCGGGCTGTGATAAGGTACCGCGGGCAGAACTAGCCGTTGGCTCCTTTGTCCTTTAAATAGTTGGCCATTCTCAGCTTTTCACCTCACCTCTTTTGCACATTCATTTCCAGATTCAAACCCCTTCTTTAATCACTCAAATCTTTGATCATTTGTTTGATTATTACTTGTTTAAGAAGTGAATCTTGTTCTTCCATCTCTTCCTCTCCAAGTGCAAAGAGAAGAACACTATCCTAGTGAAGTGTTGAGTCCACCACCAAAGATCCATTGAAGATCAATTTTTATATACTTGTAGTTGTGTCATAGTTGTGAAGATCCAAGTAGTTGTGTCTATTTGGAAGTTGTGTATGTACTAAGTATAGTTGTGTAGATTGGTCCTAGCTACGATTAGGGCTCAACTTTTAGCTTAGAGTCGGAAATTGGTTAAGCGACGTGTACGGTTTTCTCCACCATAAGGAGCTTGTTGTGTAGTGAACTCTCGAGTAAGGAGTACTCGAGGAGTGGAGTAGGAACGAGGAGTGAGCTTCGTTGCCGAACCACTATAAATCCTTGGTGTTCGGTTTGATCTTTCTTTACCCTTAACTCTTTACATTCATTATTACTTTTTGCATATACATGTGTTAATATTAGATTAGCTACACTATCATTCTTTATTCTTTGTGGATATATTTTTGTTAGTATTAGTTTAGCTACACTATCATTCTTTATTCTTTGTGGATATATTTTTGTTAGTATTAGTTTAGCTACACTATCATTGTTCATATTTGTGCATAAGAAGAGTTCACATATTTCCTCAAGCCTAAGTTTTTTGAAAAAGGATTTTTGGAAACCATATCTTAACAAGTAAATTTAAGAAACTATTCAACCCCCCCTCCCCTTCTAGTTTCTACAATTGGTATCAGAGCGGGTTGCTCAAGAATTTTTAAAGTATATTGTATTTTAAAACTTGAATCGATTTATGGATTCCAACAAGTACCTAGAAGGGCAATCTATGCAAAGACCACCACTTTTTGAAACCGATAGTTTTATTTATTGGAAAAATAGATTTGAAACTTATGTGAAATCAAAAGATTTAGATCTTTGGCATGTTATTACCAATGGTGATTTTTTACCCTTTCAATTTAATGAAGTTTCTAAAACAAAAGAATTAGTCACTTTTGACAAAGCTAATGATGATACTAAAAAGAAACTTTAAAAAAATAATGAGGCTAAAATGGTGATTTATAATGCTTTGCCTAAGAAAGAGTATGAAAGAATTTTTATGTGTGAAACCGCTAAAGATATTTGGAACACTCTTTTAGTAACCCACCAAGGTAATAGCCAAGTCAAAGAAAGTAAAATCGATCTTCTTGTCCAACAATATGAACAATTTGTCATCTTAGAAGATGAAACTATTGATAGTGCATTTGCTAGGATTAACACCATTATTACTAGTCTAAAAGCACTTGATGAAGGTTTTTCTAGCAAGAACAATGTTAGGAAGTTTCTAAGGGCCTTACATCCAAAGTGGAGAGCAAACGTCACAGCTATTGAAGAGTCGAAAGATCTCTCAACTTTATCACTCGATGAACTCATAGGAAACTTGAAGGTTCATGAGATGATAATTTTGAAGGACTCGGAATTAGTAAAAACCAAGAGTGAAAGGAAATCTCTTGCACTTAAGGCCAAGAAGGCACAAAGTGACCATGATAGTTCCTCGGAATGTGATGACGAGGAGTATGCATTGGCGGTGAGAGATTTCAAGAAGTTCTTCAAGAGACAAGGTCAACACGTTAGGCAACCAAACTATGACAAGAAACCATTGTCAAAGAATCGGTTTGTCAAGAACGAAAAAGGTGAAAGGAGTTGCTTTAGATGTGGTGATCCAAATCACGTCATTGGTGATTGTCCAAAGCCCGCTCGTGATAAGAACCACACGGCATTCGTTAGTGGCGCTTGGAGCGATAGCGGTGAAGATGATGATGACAACCCCAAAGAGGAGAAATGTCTTATGGCTCACACTTCTAAAGAGGTACATTCCGAAACCGAATATTATAGCAATGATAGTTCCACTTTAGATGATATTGAAATTGAAGGCAAATATGATAACTTACACAAACTTAGTCTTAAATTCATAGAAAAGAATAAAACCTTAAAATCAACCAAAACTAAGCTTGAAAATGAGATCAATGAACTTAGGGAGAAATTGGCTAAACTTGAGAAAAACAAATAGGTTGATTTAGGTTGCTTAAGTTGTGAGAAACTTAGATTAGAGAATGATGATCTCAAGAGCACCTCCATTAAATTGGAAAAGTACATGAAAGGTACTAGTGCTCTTGATGATATGTTAAACAAACAAGTTCATTCTAAGGAAAAACTTGGTCTAGGTTTTAACTCAAATGAAGCCTCAACTAGTGAACCAAAACAAGTCAGGTTTTCACAGAAAACACATTCTGGACGCGGTTCCACATTGTATGGCGCGGTTCCTTATCGCTATGGAACCGCGGCCATAGATAAGGTACCGCGGCCAGAAGTTGATTTTTGTGAAAACTCTGAACTTTCTGAAAAATCTAAGTTAAATGAAAAACCAAAGCATCTTACTGTTAATAAAGTTCAATTACCCATACTTGACGACAATGCTATTAGTAAGTTCTATAAGCCGTTAAGTAAACCTCTCATGGGAAATAGAAGTTTATCTAGATTATCTTCTACTCCACCTAGAGTACGGAATGAGTCTAAGCCTAGAAGTAGAACGACAACGCCTACAAGAGATAATCAAAACAACTCACGAACTAGAAGTAAAACTCCAACACCTAGAAAGAATAATAATAACTCTAAACCTAGATCAAACACACCTAGGAGAAGTAATAAACAACAAAATGGTTACATGAACTACTACCCTCCTCCATTTTGTTCTCCATGGGGAATCCCCACCTCATTCATTCATCCCAACCAAATGCAAGGGATGTTTGGAACTAACAATTTTGGACCCATGAGATATTGGGGACCAAATGTTTGATCTTGTGTATTGTTACCTAGATATGCTTGGGAATTGATTTGGAGCCCGATGAGTGGATTAAGGATAGTGGATGTTCTAAACACATGACGGGTAATCGAAGTTTGTTATCGCATTACAAAGCATATGATGGAGGTAACGTCACATTCGCTAGTAGTCTACGTGGTAATATCATTGGCAAAGGTACGGTTTTTCTTGACTCCATGACCATTGAAAATGTTGAGCACGTAGATAACTTAGGTTTTAACCTTTTAAGTATAGGTCAAATTTGTGATAATAAGTGTAAGGTCATATTTTCGGAACATGACAGTGAAATCGTAAAAGATGGAAAAGTCATTGGAAAAGGTGTTAGAAAGCATGGGCTTTATGTCATGAAGGTTAATAAGAAGTCAAAAGACAACATATGTCTTGCGACTATAGATGATAGTTCTACTCTTTGGCATAGGAGATTAGGTCACGCTAATATGCGTTTAATTCAATCTTTAGTCTCTAAGGAGTTGGTAAGACACCTCCCCAAGATTAAGTTTGATAGTCACTTTTGTGATGCTTGCAAAGTTGGAAAGCAAGTTCACTCAAGTCACAAAGCCAAGAATTTGGTTTCGACCTCTCGGTGCTTAGAGCTCCTACATATGGATCTCTTTGGACCTTCCGCCATACGGAGCTATGGAGGTAACCTTTATACCCTAGTTATAGTTGATGACTATTCTAGATTCACTTGGACTAGATTTTTGGCATCTAAGAATGAAGCTTTCGATCACTTCGAAATCTTTAGTCGGAGAATTCAAAATCAACTAGGATGTTCAATTGTTTCTATTAGGACGGATCATGGTAGGGAATTTGATAATGAAGTGCAATTTGGTGCCTTTTGTGAAGCTCATGGTATTACCCATAACTTCTCGGCTCCTCGCACTACACAATCAAATGGGGTAGTTGAAAGGAAGAATAGGACTCTCCAAGAGATGAGTAGGACGATGTTAAACGAGCAATTGTTGCCTCAAAAGTTTTGGTGCAATGTCGTAGATACATCGACTTATATTCTCAACCGAATTCTTATTCGACCTTTCCTAGGAAAGACCCCCTATGAGATTCTTAAAGGTAAGAAACCCTCATTAGAATACTTTAGGGTGTTTGGAAGCAAGTGATTTATCCTCAACACCAAAGACTACCTTACCAAGTTTGACCCAAAGTCTTGCGAAGGTATCCTTTTAGGTTATTCCCAAACTAGTAAGGCCTACATAGTCCTAAATAGAACCTCAGGGGTTATTGAAGAATCACTCAACGTAACCTTTGATGAAACCCCTCCTTCACCCAAGACACCACTATTGGTTGATGATGACTTGGATGAATTAGAAGTAGTTAAAGCCAAAGAGGTTAGAAAAATAGGAGTTGAAGACCTTAGTGTTGAAAAGGAAGTAAACATTAAGGAGTCTAGGGATCATACTCTCAATAATGTCATTGGTGACTTAAATCAAAGGACCCTAAGATCTCAAGTCCAAAACCAAAGCAACTTCTTTTGTTTTGTCTCCTTGATTGAACCAAAGAATGTTAAAGAAGCTTTGACGGATGAGAGTTGGGTCATTGCGATGCAAGAAGAATTGAATCAATTTGTTGCCAATGATGTTTGGGAACTTGTTCCTCCACCTAGAAGTTCTACCATTATAGGAACCAAATGGGTATTTAGGAATAAGCTAGATGAGAATGGTGTTGTGTCTCGTAACAAGGCTAGACTTGTAGCTCAAGGCTATAATCAACAAGAAGGGATTGATTATGACGAGACATATGCACCGGTAGCTAGATTAGAATCTATTAGAATCCTTTTAGCCTACGCTTGTGCCTTAGATATTAAGCTTCAACAAATGGATGTAAAGAGTGCATTTCTTAACGGTTTGATCAATGAGGAGGTATATGTGGCTCAACCTCCCGGCTTCATTGATTTTGAGAAACCGGACCATGTTTACAAGCTTAAGGAAGCACTTTATGGACTCAAACAAGCACCCAAAGCTTGGTATGATAGACTTAAAGCGTTTCTTGTAAAACATGAGTATACCATGGGAATGGTAGACAATACACTCTTTACAAAGAAGAAAGGTTCTCACCTCATAATCGTACAAATATATTGTCTTGCACCTTAAATACATTTAATTTCAAGTAAGTTTTCTTTTAATTCTTGTCAATCTTTATTTTTATTGTTCATCTCCAATCTACCTTTCTTTAATCTTTATGTTTATTTGTTCATGTTCATGTTCTTATTTTTATTGATTTGATCAAAGTGGGTTTTGATTATCTTGATCATTATTGTTAGTTTTGTTGATTTAGATTGTTTTTTTTTGATTAGTAGATGTTGTTTGATTAGTTTGATTTAATCTTGTGGTTGATTTAGATTAGTTTTGTTTAGATTCGTATATACTTGTTCTTCCGTGTTCTTCGTGCTTTCTGTTACTGTATTCCCAGGATTATTCCGGATCAAGCCAGTTATTCCGAGTGAAGGAGTTTGTGCAAGTTTATTCCGGATCAAGGGTGTTCATCCGGAATATTGGACATTCCGGATCAAAGTAGTTTATTCGGAATAATTTATTATTCCGGATCAAAGACTTCATCCGGAATATTGGACATTCCGGATCAGCCTTTTATTCCGGATCAAGCTCACATTCAGGATCAACAGAATATTCCGAATCAAGGAGACATTCCAGATCAAAGTACTTTATTCGGAATAATTAATTATTCCTGATCAAAGACTTCATCCGGAATCTTCAATATTCCGGATCAAGGAAGATATTCCGGATCAGCAGAACATTCCGGATCAAGACCATTATTCCGAATCAAGACTTTATTCCGGAACAAGGATTTTGGTGAATATTCCGAGTGAAGAAGAACATTCCGAACAAAGGTGACATTCCGGATGAGTGTTTATTCCGAACTAAGGATTATTCCGGATGAGCTATTTTTCAGGTTCTTTTAAGTTACTGTTTTTAAGTTTCTGTTTTTAATTTTCAAGCTTTATTTTTCCCGCCTTTTTACTTAGTTGCACTTTAAGTTTATTTGCCTTAGATTTATTTTATCTTTGCCTTAGTTTAAGTTTTAGTTGCGTTTTAAGTTTGCCTTAGATAGATTTAAGTTTGCGTTATTTACTTTAAGTGCCTTTTTATTTTCGTCACGCTTTTAAATACTAGCCATTTATTTTAAATTAGACTTAGATATATTTAATTGTCCTTTTACTTTTAAGTCTTTGCACATTTTATTTTAAAACAATCAAAAATATTTGTTTCACCAAAAACAATAGAGTCGTACTTTGAACCGGAAATCAATTCGTTAAGATACCGAGAAACGAACAATTGAACCTAGCAAAATCTTTACATTAAAATGGCGCCGCTGTCGGCTCTTTTCGTAAAGATTAACGGTTTTCTGTGAGAGACGCATAGCTTTTTGGGATCCGTTCACTCGTGAGCGTTATTTTTCTTGCATTCAAAATTTCCAAAAAAACCATAAAAATTAAAAAATTGTTAAAAAAACACATAAAAATTAAAATTTTCAAAAATCCAAAAAGATTTTATTTTTATTGTGTATATATATTCTCTTTGCGTTTGGTTTTATTTTCTTTTGCCTTTGTAGGTGTATGCGTACTAGATCTTCTAATTATCAAGAGCCCGAGACTCGAGAAGATTTAAGTATGGCAGGTGTTAACAACAACAATCATCCACCGCACCTCAACAATAACAACAATGTTCTTCCACAGCCCAATCTTCGGACAATGGAGGAGCTTTGTCAACCTACCATGTTTGGACGAGGAGGACCGATTGCGCCGATGCAAATCACAACTCCGGAGTTTTCGTTGAAGCACCACATGATTCAGCAAGTGCAAACAAATCCTTTTAGAGGAATGCCTGATGATGATGCCAACAAACACCTAGACAAGTTCATTACAATCACTCAAAGCATGAAGTGCACCGGTGCCACAATGGATGTTCTTCGCCTACAACTCTTCCCACATACTTTATCACACCACGCCGAGAAATGGTTTGATCGTCTCCCGAAGAATTCAATTCATACTTGGGATGACATGACTCAACGCTTTTTGTCGCGCTACTTTCCACCATCCATGGTCACAAGACTTCGCAATCAAATCAGCGGTTTCATGCAAGAACCCGATGAATCTCTCTTTGACGCTTGGGTAAGATATAATGTCTTGATCGATCGTTGTCCGAACCACAACATGCTCCCTGTGACCTTAATTGATACTTTCTACAATGGTTTGACTTTTCGAGATCGTTATACGATTAATGCAGCCGCCGGTGGCACATTTATGAAAAGGAGACCCGAGGAGTGTAGAGAACTTATTGAAAACATGACTACTCACCACAAGAACTGGGATTCCTCTGCTTCTTCAAGGAACAACCCGAGAGTCAATGTTTCTTCTACTTCAGCAAGCCCCGATATGACCGAATTCACCCGCATGATGACTGAAATGAACAAGAATATCTTGCTTCTCGCTTCAAACCAACAACATCAAGTTAAAGCGGTTGCCAATCCTTGTGAGACATGCGACGGTCCACACTCATACACAGATTGTCCTTCTACTCAAGGAAATCCGGAAAATGTGTATGCAGCTTATGGTAATTATTCATTGGAAAATTACCAAGCTCGACCTCAAGGGGATAGAAATTTGCTGAGTTACCGGTCAAACAACTACCTTTCACCCGGTTTTTCTCCTCAAAACCAAAACCCCGCCAACAACTACAATAGAAGCAACCAAATCCCACCAAGAGCTTCTAATCCTTATAACCCACCCGCTCAACAAGCCCCACCCATCAATCAAGATGTTGAAGCTTTAATGAGAACCCAAGGTGAGAAAATCAAGAATCTATAGAGCCAAATAATCAATTTGAAAGGAGATATCACCAAGCAAGGAAATGACATTCGATCCGAGCTTTGAGATAATATTCAATCCTCCTTCAGCAATCAAACGAATGATATAAAGAATATGTTGGCTAGTTTCTTGCCCACTACTCAACCTTCTACTTCGAGTTCTCTACCTTCAAACACCGTCACCAATCTGCGAGCGAATGTGAGTGCTATTACTACCCATAGTGGAGTTACCATAGTAGTACCACCTATCCCACCCCCATCATCTACACCTCCTCCACCACCATTTACCCCTACTCCTCCTACACCTAGTATTAGTGCACCATTACCGTCTCCGCCTCGTCATGACGATGACCCCAAGAAGAACCCTTCAACATCTCAACCTTTACCTGCTAATCCTTCACCACCCAACACCAGCATTCATTATCCATCTCGCTTAGGCAAGACCAAAATGCACAAAAAGGATGACATTCAAGTGTCGAATTATTTGAAGATGATCTTTCAAATGACTTTCAACATTAGCCTTATTGAAGCACTTGTCCACATGCCGAAATTTGTCAAAGCATTCAAGGAATTGCTTAACAAGAAGGAGAAGTTGATTGAGCTCGTCAACACACGCTTAAATGAAAACTGCTCTGCAGTTATTCTTAAAGAACTTCCGGAAAAACTTGGAGATCCCGGTCGTTTTGTGTTGCCTTGCATCTTTAACAAAACCGAAGAATTTACTGCTCTAGCTGATCTCGGGGCCAGTATTAATCACATGCCATTAAGTGTTTGGAAAACACTATCATTACCCGACCTTATTCCAACGAAGATGACTCTTGAGCTTGCAAATCGCACTCTCGCTTACCCCGTTGGTATTGCCGAAGACGTGTTTATTAAAGTTGGCACATTTACTTTCCCGGTCGACTTTGTCGTTGTTGATTATGAAATAGACCCTCGTTGTTGGAGCATAAAGTGGCTAGGACGGTCTGACGACTCTCCTGGGCCGTTCGTCGTCTTCCCGGGTCCTGAGTAATGCTGCAAACAAAGGTAAACCGGTTAGACGTGGACCCGAGGTCGGAGCCCCAGGGTCCACCTCCGACGGTCAAGTTAGTATTGATCGATATATTGTATAATAGGTGTGGTTAAGAGAGAGAGAACATGCTGTTGAATGAGACCCCTGGCCTTGTTTATATAGTGCTAGGGTTTCTTGGAGGATAAGTTAGGTGTGTGTGGGCCGCGGGCCTGTTGGGCCGGGCCGAATACCAACTATACGTCGACATGTCCCCCAGTCTAGTATGATATGGTCCATGATCATGTTATGCTAGACTCATTCGTGTATCATGCTCACTAAACAACCGCGTGCGGCTTGCTGCTAGGACATCCTCGTGGGTTGTCCGTAACATATGGCTCCACTCGTAATGGGCTACTTTTAGCGAAAAGATGATGGTTTGGGGTTACGAATAGTGAGCCTAGCCAATATACGTCAGCATGTCCCCCCAGTCTAGTATGCGAGGTTATCACCGAGGTTAGTAGACTTCACACCATATCCGCTACCTGTAAGCATATCCACGTCGAAAGAAATGGGAAAACACGTATACGTAAGACGGGTGGTTGTGCTCGAATGCTTGGTTTCCCGTGATTAGACGGTAAGGACCCCGTAAGAAGAAAGCATGTTCTATAGCCGGGGTAACATTGGCATTGGCAAGGTATCGTTCTTATTCATCTCTAATGTGAGGATGATAAGAAGGTTTTATGAAGGTAAAGGTGGAACCCGTATGCGGCATCGTGAACATTTGAAAACGTACTTCTAATACCCACTAATGATGCAGCATAGTGCGAATATTGCATTCGTCTTAAGGCCAACAGAATTCGTACTTCTGTGGCAAAGTGATGCGGAGATTACATCCGTCTTATGGCCACGACAGTTGATAACGACTTCCAAAATTTGTCACAATGTTTCATGGATTAAACGATATAAATTTTGGAAATTCACTCTTAGCCAGGCCAAGTAATTCGTCTCGGAAGACGTACTTCCGCGACAAAGAAATGTGCCAACGGAAGACGTACTTCCACGACAAAGAAATGTGCCAACGGAAGACGTACTTCCGCGACAAAGAAATGTGCCAACGGAAGACGTACTTCCGCGACAAAGAAATGTGTCAACGGAAGACATACTTCCGCGACAAAGAAATGTGTCAAGGGGAAGACGTACTTCCGCGACAAAGAAATGTGTCAACGGAAGACGTACTTCCGCGACAAAGAAATGTGTCAACGGAAGACGTACTTCCGCGACAAAGAAATGTGTCAACGGAAGACGTACTTCCGCGACAAAGAAATGTGTCAACGGAAGACGTACTTCCACGACAAAGAAATGTGTCAACGGAAGTCGTACTTCCGCGACAAAGAAATGTGTCAACGGAAGACGTACTTCCGCGACAAAGAAATGCGTCAACAGAAGACGTACTTCCGCGACAAAGAAATGCGTCAACGGAAGACGTACTTCCGCGACAAAGAAATGTGTCAACGGAAGACGTACTTCCGCGACAAAGAAATGTGTCAACGGAAGACGTACTTCCGCGACAAAGAAATGTGTCAACGAAAGACGTACTTCCGCGACAAAGAAATGTGTCAACGGAAGACGTACTTCCGCGACAAAGAAATGTGCCAACGGAAGACGTACTTCCGCGACAAAAATAATGAGCACGTGGAAGAGATACTTCTACGGCGAAGATAAGAAGCACGTGGAAGAGATACTTCCACGGCGAAAATAATAAGCACGTGGAAGAGATACTTCCACGGCAAAGATAATGAGCACGTGGAAGAGATACTTCCACGGCAAAGTTAATACGCTAGTGGAAGAATTACTTCCACGGCGAAGATAATAAGCACGTGGAAGGAATACTTCCACGGCGAAGACAATAATCCAGTGGAAGGAGGACTTCCACGGCGAAGACAATAAGCACATGGAAGAGATACTTCCACGGCGAAGGATAATGAGCACGTGGAAGAGATACTTCCACGGCAAAAATAATGAGCACGTGGAAGAGATACTTCCACAGCGAAAATAATGAGCACGTGGAAGAGATAATTCCACGGCGAAGATAAGAAGCACGTGGAAGAGATACTTCCACGACGAAGATAATAAGCACGTGGAAGAGATACTTCCACGGCAAAGATAATAATCCAGTGGAAGGAGGACTTCCACGGCGAAGACAATAAACACGTGGAAGAGATACTTCCACGGCGAAGGATAATGAGCACGTGGAAGAGATACTTCCACGGCGAAAATAATGAGCACGTGGAAGAGATACTTCCATGGCGAAAATAATGAGCACGTCGAAGAGATACATCCACGGCAAAGATAAGAAGCACGTGCAAGAGATACCTCCATGGCGAAGATACTAAGCACGTGGAAGAGATACTTCCACGGCAAAGATAATGAGCACGTGGAAGAGATACTTCCACGGCAAAGATAATACGCTAGTGGAAGAATTACTTCCACGGCGAAGATAATAAGCACGTGGAAGGAATACTTCCACGGCGAAGACAATAAGCCAGTGGAAGTAGGACTTCCACGGCGAAGACAATAAGCACGTGGAAGAGATACTTCCACGGAGAAGGATAATGAGCACGTGGAAGAGATACTTCCACGGCGAAAATAATGAGCACGTGGAAGAGATACTTCCACAGAGAAAATAATGAGCACGTGGAAGAGATACTTCCACGGCGAAAATAATGAGCACGTGGAAGAGATACTTCCACGGCGAAGATAATAAGCACGTGGAAGAGATACTTCCACGGCGAATGAATAAGCCAACGGAAGAGATACTTCCGTAGCAAAGGCATAAGCCAATGGAAGAGATACTTCCATGGCGAAGAAACAATCGCGCGGAAGGAGTACTTCTGTGGCGAAGGAATAAGCCAATGGAAGAGATACTTCCATGGCGAAGAAACAATCGCGCGGAAGGAGTACTTCTGCGGCGAAGGAATAAGCCAATGGAAGAGATACTTCCATGGCAAAGGAAGAAGTGCGCGGAAGGAGTACTTCCGCGGCGAAGGAATAAGCCAATGGAAGAGTTACTTCCATGGCGCAGAAACAAGCACGCGGAAGGAGTACTTCCGCGGCGAAGGAATAAGCCAATGGAAGTGATACTTCCATGGCAAAGGAATAACACGACAGAAGGCGGACTTCTGCGGCAAAGAAATATATCCAAAGATATTTGCGTGTCATGCACGGAAATAGTGGTATTATTATACCCTGGTAACCCCCCAAGTTTAATGGTGCTAAACTCGATTAGTAATATTAAACTTAATCAAGTATTCAAAAAATTACGGTCGCGTAGACCAACGCGAATGGACGTTGATAGGTGTGAAAACACCCATCCTTTTTACCACTTAATTACAATAATAACCGAGCCAAAACGTGTATTTTATGTCATTTATGTCGGAATTATGCGTGGTTTGTGTTTTTGTTGTGATTTAGGACGAAAAGGTGAAAAGTGGAGAAAACACGGCATTCACGGGCTTTTATCGAAGAAAAAGACGAAAGATGAAGTCGAAAGATCAAGAGTGGAAAAAGAACGGAAGTCCAAGACCAATTCTGAAGATTTATCAAAGAAAAAGACAAAAGACAGAAGTTTACTAAAAGCCGAAGAACTCGAGTCTTATTTATAAAGAAAAATCAAGACGAGTTAAAGAAATCCCAAGACAAAGTCCAAGATTAACAAAAGATAAAGAAGAAAAGGACTTAAGTGTGCAATTAAGGCAAAGAGGAAAGAGGGAGGAAGCTTCCTAAGCTCCTCCCTAATCACCCCTATAAATAGATTAGGCCTAGTTCATTTTCAGGTTGTTGGTGGCTTGACAAACCACACTTCCACCATTTTCATTTCTTGTCATTTCATTTCTTGCAATTTAATTACTTGTTATGCACCTTTAATACATTTAATTTTCAAGTAAGTTTTCTTTTATTGTTCTTGAATCTTTACTTTTCTTGTTGAATCTCTCATCTTCCTTTCTTGATTCTAGTTTACTTTTGGTGCGAATTACATATGATCCGTGTTGTTCATTAATGTTTTTGTGCTTAAAAAGTTCATCTTTTTATAGTTTGATTTAGAAGTTTGTTCATTTAAAGTTTGAAAAAGTTGTTATTTGTGCTTATTGGTTCCGTCCCATTATTGATTCGTTCTAGTTTTGGTGTGAGCTTATTATTGTAGCTTATTACCTTTGCTTAAGTTTCGGATCAAAATTGTAATCGGAAAAGGTGTTAAAACCCTTTTTCGATCAACATCTATTCCGACTGCATCAACCCTTTTATTCCGATCACATTGATCGGAATAGGGTATTAACTTTCCGACTGTGGCAATTTTGCATATTCCGATTGGGGGTGTTTTCTAACATTCCGATCTGGATGTTTTTAGTTATTCCGATTTGGAGAGTTTCTTAGCACATTCCGATTAGCTTGTTTTATACATATTCCGATTTGCTTTCCAATTTGGCTTTATTCCGACGAGGGGTGTGATATTCCGATCAGAGATGTTTTCAAACATTCCGATCAGAGTTCCTTTTAACATTCCGACCAGGCATCTTTCCGATGGGTACATTCCGATCGGATTCCGATTGGATTCCGATCGGGTGTATTCCGATTGGGTATTTTGTTTTGTTTTAATATTTTGTTTTAGTTAAAGTGTAAATTTTTCTCGTTTTATTTTTAGTTCATTTTAATTTCGTTTTGCATTTTTATTTAATTGTCAATTTACTTTTTGTTAAGTTTTAATTTTACATCATTTAATTTTCCGTGATTTACTTTTAATGTCTTAAATATTGCACCATTTACGTTTCAACTAGTTTTAGTTTTAATTACTCGTCATTTATTTTTAAGTCTTGCACACTTATTTTACAACAACCAAAAATATTATTTTTTACCAAGAACAACTGAGTCGCACAATTAACCAGAGATCAATTCGAGAAGATACCGAGAAAACGAACTTTCAACTAGTAAATCCCAATTATCAAATGGCGCCGCTGCCGGCTCTTTTCGTGAGGATTAAAGGTTTTTTGTGAGACGCGTTGTCTTTTGGGATCCTTTCACTCGTGAACGTTATATTTCGTGTCCAAAATTTTCGAAAATCCAAAAACATTTGAAAAATCATATAAAGCATTTCTTTTTCAAAGTTTTGCACCAAAAATATTCTTCTTGCTCATCTATCTTTCTTTATGGATTTTTATGTCCATTGTGTCGGGGGTGGGAGACGATTGTACGGGAACGACTCTTGTCAATGGTGTACATGTGAGCGGTGCGGAAACGATATCGACAATACACAATTCCTATTCGGATTTTGTCCTTTGTACAACTCGACTAATTCGTCCTTTTTGAACCCACCTCCTCCTGTTCCCCCGTGCATCTATTGTGGAAGCGATTCTCATTGGCATGTTTCGTGCCCGGTTCAAGACCCGTATGGTCACGGGCAAGAACCGGGGTACAATTATGACTATGATAATAGCTATCCACAAGATGCACCCAGTCTTTCTCCTCAACCGTTTTGCAACAATTGTGGGGGTCCTCACGATACTTCTTATTGTCAACCAATGAATTATTATGAGAAAAATCCGTGTCCTCAGTTTTCTTCACCAATGGATTATTATGAACCAAACCCGGTTTCTAATTCTTCTCAATCGATGAACTACTATGAGCCACAACCATGCTATAATTCAGGTTTTCAACAATTTGAACCCCCACAACACACCATCGATCATCAACCCTCCTTCGAACATTTGAGCCCCCACGAACAATGGGACACTCTTGTTAAGCAAAGTCAACAAATTCAAGAAGCTTGCAACAAGATCATCGAGAAATGTCAAGAGGATCAACGACAGGGGCAAATACCGAATATTGAGACTTACACTCCTCCCCCGGTGTACCCATACTATTATGATGATGATGACGATGAGCCTACTATTTCTTGGAATGACCTTACTGCTCAATGCCCTAGCGCTATTGTCATCCCTCCTCTCGATATCCCAAACGTGTCTAAGGATTGTGATTCGTTGAATGAGCTTAGTGATGTTGGTCTTGATAAAGTGTTTGATGATGAGGTTTGTGACATACCGGCTGCTATGGAGTTTGTGTACGACGTTACTCTTACGGAAGAGGTCGATCCTACTGATGTCGATTTTTCTCCAAACTATGAGAATTTCACTTTTGAAATTTCTCAATCTCCACCGGGAGATGCGGGTGATGACGATTTATTCTCTCCGGTTTACGAGAAGTTCACCGATGAACATGATCTTGTGGATAAGGTGGAAGACGTGCTTCTTCGCGATAGATTACGGAAAGTTCACCTTCTTATTGCTCAAATCGAAGAGTTGACTTCTCCTTCTCTTTCCAAGTCTTTACTTCCATCTATTCCTCCCGTTGAAGATAATGACCCATTGCTGGAAGAAATCGATATCCACTCCATCCCTCCAGGTATTGATGATTCTGAGGCGGAGGGGGACATTATTTTTGATAATTTGCTGCAGGAAGATATTTTCCCAAGTCCCCCTCCCGAGCACCTTTCATCCTCCCCGTTAGCCACTATCACGGAGGATGAGTGCTTTGACCCGGGAGGTGACATTGATTATGCTATGATTGATACCATTACGGATTTGCCGCTTGCTCAACATCCATTGTCTTTGGGGGAGGACAATGTGCTTACTTTACCCACCCCACCTCCCGTGGATCTTGAATTCACATACTTCTCGTATGTTGAAAGGACCTTTCTCCCATTCAAGACTTATCCCCCCGCCTCTCCTTTGTTGATGTCAACCGGGAACGAGGACAAGGTCTTTGATCCCAGTATTATTCAAGGCTTCCCCATGGACCATTTAATTCGGGGACGAGTCAGGCTCGTGACTCGGTTAATATAAACAAGCGCTTTTTGGGTGGCAACCCAATTATCTATCTATTTTCACCATAAGTGTAGGGGGAGCCCCGTGGTGTTTCTTTCTTATCATGTGCAGGGATTAGAGTTTCAAAGACACACTCTTGATGACTTTTGACGAACCGTGATTCCGTGTCCCATTCTTCCCGGTTCTATCCTAAACTCTTTTCGATTCACTATTTTATATTTCTCAATATTAAAATAGGAATCTCTTTAGTTGTCCCTTTCATAGCGAGATTTAAACAAAGTGTATAATGTCCTAAGTGTAGGGGAGTTTACTCCCACATTCTTAAGCATTGAGGAAAATGTTTATATTAAGTGTAGGGGGGAGTTCTATCGATGTTAAGTGGCCTTTTCCTTGTATTTGTCCTCATTTTAGCTGGAAAATCAAATTTTCGACATTTTTCAAAATTTTTGATCTATTTTGGCCTATTAGTTTTTCCCTTTGTATAGTTATTTTCTTTCTTTACTAGAATAAATGTTTAATAAAGTGATTTTAATTTTCAAAACGTTGTGAATCTTTTGACTCAACCCGAGTTTACATATCTTAGTTTAATCTAGCTAGTATCCTTAACGTGTTTAAGTGAAGTTTTGCTAGGCTTTTATATAGGGAGCTATAAAACGCGAAAGTCTTAACTCTCACGGGTTAAGAACAAGAACTTTTCGCAAGTTCCTATAATTGATCCTAGAGAGTTGTTTATCAAGGGAACTTTAAAACGCTATTTCTAAAACTTGAAAAGTCTAAGAATTTGCAAGATCCTATGGATGACTCGAAAACCCAAAACTTTGATTTAATAGGCTAAGTATCCACGAGTCTCATTACTTGAGATTTTAAACTGTGGAGAACGAGAGATGATAGAGTCAATTATAAGTTTGGTATTCTTTCGTTAATTTATGTGAGTTAATTATAAGCCTATTCTCCCTTCGCTTGTTAATAAATGTATCTGCAATAAATAAGGTTGTACGATTTAAAAGGTTACTTAGCTTCTAGCCCAAGATCGTTTAAAAGTTGCTCGGTACGGATTAGAGTTCATAGCCAATACATAACTTATTGAAGCGGGATGCGAAGATTGGCGAGTCCGAAAAGGCCCTAACAAGGCATGAGGGCTACATTTTGTTGCTAAAGATCCAAAAGTGATGTTTAAAATCATTTATCGAAAATAAATATAAAGGATCGAGACACACGACGAAAAGCAAAAACTCCCCAAAATTCATGGAGAAGTGTATCCGAAAAGACCCTAGCAAGGTATGAGGATGAATATCCAAGTCATAAAAACCAAGCTAAAAATATATGTATATATATTTTCGTTCATATAAAAACCAAGCTAAAAATAAAAACAATAAGAACCGATCAAATTTTGCCAAGCGTCTCTTACATTAAAAGAAAAATATAAATCAATAAGTAAATAAAAAGGGTATATATGACATTTGTTGTATCTTATTTATTTATAAATCGCGTGATTCACTCTTCACTTTATAACAAAAACATAGTAATTTTTGATAATTTTCTCTTATTTATACAGTAGTTTATTAATTTAGAAAATGATGAAGTAAAAGTCGATAACAATATTTAAATCCAATCGCTTTACAAATCACAGTCGGATTTCGGAATCGATGACCATGCAACCGTTTGCTATATGCTTGTTTTCCAATCATATTTTCGAAGTCTTATCCGCCTATGAAAGATCGTAACCATCCGTCATTGATTTGTTTGGCTCGTGACCGATCGATTTGTTTAGCCGCCAAAAGAGTATCGAAAATCTAGTCGATTTATCTTTTTTTCTCTAGCGACACCCCTCATATATGACGTGGGTTCGTATGGGTGACTTAGATGGTCCATATCTCGGTGGTTTACACGGCATTCAAACTTGTGGTTCTTTGCTATTTAATTGTCGGTCTTCGTTAGTAAAATGGTGTAAGTGGTTCAAATTGTTTAACTCCATGCTTTAGATTGTGGTTTTTTGTTTTTTCAATGGTCTTTAGTTAATATGGTGGCTAGTGGTTTTTATATTGATGGTTGTTGGTCAGGGTAAAGTGTGTCTCTTGTTGGATGTAAAAAGGAATTGTGTATCATAATTTTGATTCCACCTATGTGTATTAATAAATTATTGAATTGTTTGCTAATGTTTACCACTAGTAACTAATTAGATTATAAAATTATACGTAGTATACAACTACAGGCACATAAAACTTGTATTTGTGAACCACTAAATAGAATTGAAGAAAATTATGAATAACCGAGTATATTAATCTTTTTCAAAAGTCATAATGTTGTCATCCTATGTATCACATTAATCTGGAAAAAAATGTACGATGTAGAAAAATACATCATATAACCCATTATATGGTTTTCAACTTATAATAGGAAAAGAGGTTTTGGGACATTTTGGTCAAATTCTCAACAAAAAAAAATTTAGTAAATTCGTACATATTGACCATTATAATTTTAGTGTATGACTAAACCTAAAAATTTATACGTTTTTTGAATACGTATTATTTGGTTTATTAGTTGGTCATTTATTTTTTGAATACGTATCACTTGGGTCTTTTTTTAATTGGTTGTGTATTTTTTCGGATACGTATCACTTGAGTCTTTTTTATTTCTGTATTTATTCGGAAACGTGTCACTTTGTCTTTTTTAGTTGTTCGTAAATTTTTCAGATATGTATCACTTCGGTCTTTTTTTAGTTGGTTGTAAAATTTTCATATACGTACCACTTGGGTTTTATTTAGATGGTTGTATATTTTTCGGATACGTACTATTTACGTTTTTATATAGTTGTGTATTTTTTTGGACACGTATCGAGCCTTTTTTTAGTTGTTGTACTTTTATAGATACGTATTTGAGTTTTTTTTAAGTTGGTTGTGTAATTGTTTTAATAAATTTAAGTGTGTCAATATATCAATGTTTCATTATACAACTATCAAAATATTCATGTGCCCCAAAAATGTGTCAAATAGAAATTGATGAGGTCAGTACCTGCATATAAAACATGAGGTGTGCTAGAACCACATAATTCTTACAAAATAAAATCCACACAATGAAGTGGCAAATAAATATGTGGTGTTATCTCTCTTACTTTTCAAACCATCTTATATTTTGAACCAATTATAAACATGATAACTCATTGTGTGGATTTTATTTTGTAAATGGTAAGTGAGTTTAGTATTTCTCATAAAACATATCGTGTATCAACTCTAAAATTAAAATGATTAGCTAAAATGGGACGGAATAATAATGCAAAAAGTTGTTTTATTATAATATTCAAAAAAAAAAAAAAAAAACTAAGAATATAAATGATGGTTTCTAGATAATACGTAGTATTAAAGAAGCTAACGAAGCGTAAGTTACTTTACAAATGATGATTGCAAACTTGCCTTCAAGTTCAATTAATTTACAAGAATGCCATTTATTTAAATTTTATCTAATGGTATTATTAATGGTACATTCAACGGTTAAGATTGGTTTTTACAGTTTTTACATTAAGAGAGGTCACCACAATAACGTCTCTCTCTCTCTCTCTCTCTCTCTCTCTCTCTCTCTCTCTCTCTCTCTCTCTCTCTCTCTCTCTCTCTCTCCTCTCTCTCTCTCTCTCTCTCTCTCTATATATATATATATATATATATATATATAGGGTCGTTATTGTGATGACCGCTCTTAATGTAAAAACAATATGAACCAATCTCAACCGCTGAATGTGTCATAAATAGTGTTATTAGATCAAAATTAAATAAATGGCGTTGTTGTAAATAGATTGAACTTGAAGGCAAATATAATACTATAACTAAAAAAACAACTGCTACACTAATCTTCTTTTATTTTTAAAAATCGTTATTTATATTTCTTGTTTTAACTAATCACATTAAATATTTCATTAAAACAAATTATTAATATATCATTATGAGGCTAAAGATCTGATGCACATTTTCATATGCCCCTATTTCTTTTGCCACATTTTCGTCCAACACCACACAAAATATTTAATACTTAGATAATAATGACATATTATAATATTACCAAATTTTAATGACATATTATAATAGTGCTAAATTTGTAATGAGACACTAAATTTTTTAAAAAGTTACCCAACCAATTGAAAAAAACCCTAATTATGCGTATCCAAAAAATTCCCAATAACTAAAAGAAATTCAACTGATACGTATTAAAAAATACATAATCGACTAGAAAAATACTCCAGTGATACGTATCCAAAAAAATATAAAACTAATTAAAAAACCATACATATCTAAAAAAATTGCACAACCAACTAAAAAAAAGACCTAAATGATACATATCTAAAAAATTGCACAACCAACTAAAAAAACCTAAATGATACGTATTTGAAAAAATCCACAACCAACCAAAATGAATGCAAGTGATACGTATCCGAAAAAATACGCAAATAAAAAAAGACTAGTGATACGTATCCGAAAGAGTACACACCCAACTAAAAAAGAGTCAAGTGATACACATTTGAAAATTTACAAAACAACTAAAAACGAAGTGATACCTATTTGAAAAATACACAAACAACTAAAAAAGACTCACGTGATACGTATCTAAAAAAATACAACCGACTATAATAGATCGAAATAAATCTGAAAAAATACACCACTATATACTAGTCGCGATTTAAAAAAAAAGAAGTCAAATATACTTGACACTAAGCATTGTTACACATAATCTATAACTAGTAACTACCGGTTAAAAAAAATACACTAAAATAATTAAATAAAAGAAAGATTGAAAAGTCACAAATTTCCACACTTTTAATTAAAGTGCAATGTTCAAAAAAAGGGCAAGGGCAACATCGTGTAATGCGTAAAAAACATAAGCGTCATTGACTTTTTTTTTTCATCAATATCAACAAATTATCAATAACTTTTTAGTTTAATCAGAGATAGAGATGGAAAGAAAAATAGATACGTATCCGAAAATATACACAACGGACCAAATGATATGTATCCGAAAAAATACAAATCCAACTAAAAAAAGGTCTCAACTGGTATGTATCCGAAAAATACACAAACAACTAAAAAAGAGTATGTATCTGAAATTTGTATAATGCAAGTTCGTTTTCTCAGTTCTTAACCAATAGAAAGTCCAATCAATATCAGATTTATTATTGTTCTTGGTTGTTCAAGCTTGCTTGGTAATCTATTGCTAATTCAAACAACACTATTTAAAAATGAAAAATATAAACCTACTTATACGTAAAACAAGTTGCAAATACCAAGTTTTTATTCAAACAAAATTAAAATTGCAAAATATAAAACTAAGAGGACTGAAAATGTAAATTCTAGGAAAATTAAATGCTTGAAAATTAAATTCTAACAACTTTAGGGACTAAAAATGCAAAACTGTTAACTATAAGGACCAAACTTGTAAAATTTATAACTAACTAACCAAATAGTAACAAACTAACAAACTTAACAACTGAAATGTAACAACTCACAAAGTCCAGGGACTAACTTTAAGAAAACCCTAATAACTTGGAAGTTTAGCCAAGTTTACAAAACTGAATGAAATGTAAGGACCAAAGTGCAATTAAACTAAAGTTTTAAGTAAAAACGGGACAAAGGGAAGAATAAGCTCGTTTGAGCTTATTACTCAACCAAATAAGCTGAAACAACTTGCAAAACTCTTCTAATTCAATTTAAGCAACGTGTATCTAAGGAATTTTGCTAAAAGTCAAAAATAAGCAATTGAGTGCTTATTGATAAGCACAAAATAAGCTACAGCTTATTCCAATCAGTCACAACTTGATTTTTGTGATGAAACTGATTAAGCACTTGATTTAAAGAAGGGGAAATCAAACTAGAACCATTTTCATCCAGAAATGAATGAGAAATCTAAAATAAGCTCTTTTGAGCTTATGTTGACCAAGTTTGACCAACTTTTTGCAAAAAGTTCAAAACTTCAAAACTTAATATTCAACACTTATTAACTGGATTGGTGAAAGAAAATCAAGACTTTTATGAAGTGGAAATTGAGATCTAAGAAAACAGTTAGCACTTTATATCAGAGAATGACAAATGCTCAGTCATTGACCAATAAGCTATTTTCTAGCTTAATTCCTAAAACTGTAGATTTTCCTCTTAGAGTCTAAAAGTTTATGATATAAGCTATAACTAGAAACAAATTTGAGCAAATTTGATCAAGGAATGAAGGAGAAATCAGCAATTGAAAGTAACAAGTTTTCAAAACCAAAGCTTAATGATATCTGACCCAAACTGTTTCAAAGCCAATTGCCTGTTTGACCTTATGTTTGACTTGTAAAAGACTTAAAACCAATTGTTAACACCTAATGACTGGAAATCAACTTCTAAACACCAAATCTTAACACTTGAAATCTATTTAAAAGCTATTCCCAAACACTCCCTTATCAGTTATGAACCAAATTTTACAAAGACTTTTTGAGTGTTGGATTAAACTGATTCAAGAGATATAGCAAACTAGATTCAATAGACTAAATGAAAGCTATTAAAACAGAAACCAAGCAATTACCAAGACTAGAATAGCAAATAAGCTATAAGGCTAAACAGATGACAAAAATGATGCAGTAACTACTAAGGCTATCAATTCAGTAAACAAGAAGGCAAGATTAAGCTACAAATGAACCAAGATCACTCAAACTTCAACTACTATCAAGTAAATCATGCAGCCATCAAGATTAACTAGGAAATTGAACATGCAATTGACTGTTTAGAGGAACATAAAACAAGAGCTATGGAACCTATTGTAGAAATCCTTTGGGAAGAAGAGGAGCGCTGAGCTCTCTTGCCCTAGTGATAACCACCACCTATCACTAGTATTCAACAACAATCAACCATCAAACAGCTACAATTCATCTGGAATCAATCAAACTGCATTGAAATCTCCAAAAGAACTAGGAATGAACAAATTCTGATCAAACAGCTTCTAATCTTCACAAATGTTAGTTATGATCAATGGTTGATCATAACAAACATCAAACAGCAACAAGAACACTCAACAGCAACAAGATCAAACTAGAATTTGAATAATAGAATTTGGCGGGAAAAAGGAAATTTGAATTTTATTGAGTGAATTCAGTTATAAAGGTTGTTACAAGCTACTAACTAACTAACTGACTCAAGAGTTTGTCAGACTCTTGAGTAGTTAGGGTAAAAGTGAGAGAAAAAGGAAAGGGAAATTGAACTATGTGTTTTTACAATTTTAAGCTACAATGAAAAATGAAGACTAGTCTAGGTATTTATAGGCAAGAATTGAGAGTTTGTTGGAGTTGTGACGTGTCAGAACCAATAACAACTTGCCACGTGGAAAAATTCTGCATTTAGCACTTGAAGGTATGAACCATGATTTGGGTGTTTTTGATTGAGTGGATGATTTGTTAATTGGATTGCACCATTGAATTCCTCTCTTCAAAACGAGCAATATTGGTGTTTTGATCTTCTCATGAAACGGCCTCTATCAAAAACCCGATCCTGGAAATTTTTCTTGTGAAGAAGATGACACGTGTCATCTTCTGGTTGGCTTAAAAAGTTGCACACGGATTGAAACTGTTTAGATATGGTAATAAATGTGGCGGCAGTTAGTGGGAAATAAATGTTTGATCCGTGTGATGTGTCTACTCTCTTCCCATTGGCTGCTTCCTTTGTCACATGGATTAAGCTTCATTATCTTTTCAAACTTGGCAAAACAAACCCCTTGACTTGGCAGATTGCTATTTTAAGCTAGGATCTTCATTTCTTTGACATTTTTGGTCCTTTAACTTTGATAACTTGTACAAAATGGCCCTTTGACTGAGTTGACTTGATAGTTGACCAGGTTTGACTTGAATCTTGACTTTTCATAATTTGCACTTTAAGTCCTTCAACTTTCATAACTTGTCAAGATAGGTCCTTGAACTTCAAAGTCTTGTCACTTTTGATCCTCTTTTGTCTTTTTCATCCATTTGAGCTTGGTTTTTCCTTGTTTGCTTGAAAATGTATCTTCTTACCTACAAAAGTGCACACAAACACAAACATACCACATAATACTGTTTTTGCCAAATAATTGGGTATTTTGCTTCATGTTTTAGGGTTATTTGTTGATAAAAGGATATGAGTTTAAGCTCATATCAAATTCCCCTACACTTGAGCATTGCCATGTCCTCATGCAATATTATATTTCAAGGCTTAAAAATTTACATTTCCCTCATAATTAATCCACCTTGGCCATATGAGATGCATCTACACTACTCTAAACTAAATGATGCATGATTTTGACTTTTAATAATGCAATGAATCAAAATACAATTCTATCTATATCTTTTTGATTTTTCTTGAAATGGTTTTGATGGAAATAACTCATAAAGAATTCAATGACTTAGATTAGGGCTTGGATACCATGAACATTTATCACCCTCAAGTTTCACTTTCCCCATACCAAGCTAATAAATAGGATCATTGCATTCACAAGTAAAAAGTGCATCAACTTATTCATGACAATTAAATGTGGAACCGGTTATTAATTGAGCAAATTGCTTGTGGGCAAATTTGTCATTATTCAAGTGTGAAATATAAGAAATGTAAAATCCAAAAATAAGGAAGCACGGTTTTAATCCTAAGTAATCTTCTCATCCATTACTTGAAAAACCGCTCACAATTAATACAAGTCCGTATTAAGAGTAATAAGTCATTCGCCTTATGTGTAAAATCCTCATGTCATGCTTTCATAAGTAACTACACACTCGCTAAGGAAAGAAAAATAAAACTCACGCAATAATTTACATCCGCATCTTTTTGAGATTTTGGATCTTCAACCCCGCAACCCGTCAAGGTAATATTGGATTGGAGCAATCTATTGAATCCCCGCAACCCGTCAAGGTAATATTGGAACTCAATAGTCACTATAATTAACACCACACTGCCCCTCTTGGGAGTCTTGCATTATTTTTTTTTTCTTTTTTTTTTTTTTTCTAGCCACTCATTTTTTTTTTCATAAGCCACTCTTATTTTTCTTTATTCCTCACCAAGAAATTTGCAAAGAAGAAAAGGAAAAACACCCGCTAAATATGGAGCATGACACAACTCTAGTACACATAAAACGTGCTAACTTAGAATCTTAAGACGTACTCATATCAACCATGAATGATTAGCCAAAAATGCATAAGAGATTACAAACCAATTAAAACCGTACTTGATTATTTATTAACAATTATATACATGCGAAGAAAATAGAGGACAAGAAGAGAAGGGTTTAACCACAAGTAATTGCCATGAAGTCTATCTAGCCCTTTTACACTTGCTTCAACTCTATCATTTCCCATTCTCCACAAATTTAAAATTTCAAAGAATGAAATTGGTGGAAGCTTAGCCTAATAGACCAATGAAGGACTACATGGTTAAGGATACTAGCTATAGAATGCTAAAATAAGCAAACTCGGGTTGAGTCAAAATATCCATGGCGGGCCTAATATGTCAAAGAAGTCTAAACTTGTTAAAACCATGTTTTTATTATATTTTTTTTTATATATTTTTGAATAAAAGAAGAAATATATATACAATGCAAATGTGTTATGCAAAATGAAAAATGATTGATGCAAAAATTATGAATGCATATTTTTGTTGGCCAAAGTAGATCAAAAATTTGAAAAATGTTTAAAATTCAATTTTCCATGTTATCATGCAAGACAATGACAAGTTCTAGGTAAGGTCACTTCGATAGAAGACCCCCCTACACTTAAGCTAAACATTGTCCTCAATGTTTAAGAGCATGGAAGTATAAAAACTTCCCCTACACTTATGACAATGAATAGACTTTGCTTAACCCAAGTTAAGGAAAGGACTACTATTAGTGAAATCATGTTTAAGCACAAGGTGTCAATGAAAAATCACTAAAGTAACGAAGTGAACCGGATACAAGGGCCTCCTCCATAAGCTCCAAAGCATGAGATGAGTGAGCAACCCTACAAACAAGCATGAAGACAAAAGAAGTTCTACCCTACACTTATCTCCAAATCTATGCCTTTATTGCTAACCTACAACACTCTAAACCTAGTTATACGATGCTTGAGTTAATGAGTCTCTAGCTCGACTCGTCCCTCGATGAATTAAGTCATGGGGAAAATGGGGACCTCTTGGACCATTTCAACGGAAATGTCCTCCCCAAAGTAGTGTTTAACACGGTGACCATTCACTTTAAAATTTGGACCATCGGGTTGGGACAACTCAAGAGTTCCATATGGAAACACTTGAGCAATAGTGAATGGACCGGACCATCTCGACTTAAGCTTTCCCGCAAAAAGCTTCAATCTTGAGTTAAAGAGGAGAACCGGCTCTCCAACTTTGAACTCACGATTCTTGATCTTAGCATCATGCAATTTCTTAGTCTTTTCCTTGTATAGCAAAGAATTCTCATAGGCATTGGCTCTCAACTCATCCATCTCATTGATTTGATCTTTCCTATGTGAACCGGCTTGGTTTAAATCAAAGTTAGCCCACTTGAGAGCCCAAGATGCCTTATGTTCTAACTCAAATGGAAGGTGGCACGCTTTTCCATAGACAAGCCTATAAGGAGTACAACCAATTGGTGTCTTAAAGGCCGTCCTAAACGCCCACAAAGCATCATCAAGCTTATCCGACCAAGAAGCTCTATGCTCTCCCATCGTTCTCTCTAAAATCCTCTTTAAACCACGATTTGTGACCTCGGTTTGACCATTTGTTTGAGGGTGATACGCGGTAGAAAGTCTATGATTCACTCCATATTTCTTCATAACTCTCGTGAATTGATCATTACAAAAGTGCGTACCACGATCACTTATGATGGCCCGAGGTACACCAAATCTAGCAAACAATTGTTTCAAAAACTTTACAACCACTCTAGCATCATTAGTAGGTAAGGCTTTAGCCTCCACCCACTTGGACACATAATCCACCGCCACAAGTATATACTTGTTTCCCTTAGAGGATGGAAAAGGTCCCATGAAATCTATTCCCCATACATCAAATATCTCACACTCTTGGATAAAATTTTGTGGCATCTCATCACGTTGTGTAATTTTTCCTTGTCTTTGACAAACATCACAAAATTTCACCATCTCTTGGGCATCCTTGTAAATGGAAGGCCAATAGTAACCCGAATCAAAGACTTTCTTGGCGGTGTAGTTAGGCCTAAAATGTCCACCCGTAGGTCCTTTATGACATGCCTCTAAGATTTTAAATGCCTCGGGCCCATCTACACACCGTCTAATGATTTGGTCCGCACATTGCCTAAAAAGATATGGATCATCCCAAAAGTAGTACTTAACTTCCTTAAGAAACTTTTTCTTTTGTTGGTAAGTAAGACCCTCAATAAGCACATTGCCCACAAGATAGTTTGCTATATCCGCAAACCAAGGTGTGGCATCCTCTTGGGAAGAGATAGACATGAGCTCCTCTAGTGGAAAGGATTCATTGATTTCTTGATGTGGAAAATGTCCTTGAAAAGGATGCTCAAGTCTACTCAAATGATCCGCTGCTAAATTCTCGGCCCCTTTCTTATCACGAATCTCTATCTTAAACTCTTGAAGCAACAAAACCCATCTCAAAAGCCTAGGCTTAGCATCTTGTTTTGTCATAAGATACTTGAGAGCGGAATGATCCGTATACACTATGGTCTTTGAAAGCACAAGGTATGGTCTAAACTTCTCAAAAGCATATACTATAGCAAGCAACTCTTTTTCCGTGGTAGTGTAATGAAGTTGTGCACCGGTCATGGTTTTACTCGCATAGTGTATAGGTTGAAAATGCTTATTAACTCTTTGTCCTAAGACGGCCCCCACCGCATAATCACTAGCGTCACACATAAGCTCAAAAGGTAATTCCCAATTTGGAGAAACCAAAACGGGAGCCTTTGTCAATTTTTCCTTAAGTGTCTCAAAAGAATCTAAACAAGCTTGATCAAAAATGAAAGGAGCCTCTTTCTCCAAGAGATGAGTCATCGGTCTAGCTATCTTAGAGAAATCTTGTATAAAGCGCCTATAAAAACCCGCATGACCTAAGAAACTACTCACACCTTTAACCGAGGTGGGTGGGGGAAGCTTAGCAATCACATCAATTTTAGCTCGATCAACTTCTAATCCCTTATTGGATATCTTGTGTCCTAAAACAATTCCCTCTTTCACCATAAAGTGACATTTCTCCCAATTTAGCACCAAACGTGTTTCCTCACAACGCTTAAGCATTCTCTTAAGATTGGTGAGACAAGAGCTAAAGGAGTCCCCAAATACGGAAAAGTCATCCATAAAAACCTCCATGGTTTGCTCTATCATGTCATGGAAAATCGCCATCATGCACCTTTGAAACGTCCCCGGTGCATTACATAGGCCAAAAGGCATCCTCTTGTAAGCAAATGTACCGTATGGACAAGTGAATGTGGTCTTTTCTTGATCCTTAGGGTCAATGGGTATTTGGAAATAACCTGAAAAGCCATCAAGAAAACAATAGTACTCATTTCCCGCTAAGCGTTCAAGCATTTGATCCATAAAGGGAAGCGGGAAATGGTCTTTCCTAGTTGCCTCATTGAGTTTTCTATAATCAATGCAAACTCTCCAACCGGTTACAAGTCTCGTGGGAATAAGCTCATTGTTCTCATTAGGCACCACGGTGATTCCACCCTTCTTTGGAACACAATGAACCGGGCTAACCCATGGAGAGTCGGAAATGGGGTAAATCATGCCCGCATCTAAAAGTTTAATCACTTCCTTCTTAATAACCTCATGGATTTTTGGGTTAACTCTCCTTTGGTTTTGAATGGCGGGTTTATAGTCATCCTCCATAAGGATTTTGTGAGTACAAAAATGTGGATCAATTCCCCTTATGTCGGATATTTTCCATGCTAAGGCTTTCTTATGTTTCTTAAGGACTTCAATAAGTTGCTCCTTCTCATCCTCTTTTAATTCCTTAGCAATAATCACCGGTAATTGGTCTTTTCCTTCTAAGAAAGCATATTCTAAGTGGGATGGAAGTTCCTTAAGTTCAATGGGAGGTGGACTCTCTATGGAAGGTTTTACTATGGAAGGTTCCTCAATGGTAATCTCTTGTGGAATAGGAGAAGGAATAGGGTCCTCATTGAGCAACTTTTGGATTGTAAGAATATCTTCTTCCCAATTAATGGGAGAATCATCATCACCAAGAAAGTTGGACTCAAATTCCTCCAAGAGGAAATCACTCTCTCCAAAAGGTGTTAAAGAGGGAGCAATTGAGGCCACTGTTTCAACATGGGGTATCTCATCACGAGCATTCTTACAAGCATCATGAAAGTGTTCATTACACACTTCATCTAGCACATCCACAATGTTAATAGTCTCACAAGGTCTAGACTCCTTAACCTCTTTTCTATCACAAACTTTCCCTAACTTAAACACCACTTTCTCATCCTCTACTCTCATAATTAATTCTCCTTCCGCCACATCTATCAAGGTACGACCCGTTCTCAAAAACGGTCTACCAACAATCAAAGGCACTCTAGGATCCATGTCATAATCGACCACTACAAAGTCGGCCGGAAAGGTAAACTTATCCACACCTACAAACACATCTTCCGCTATACCTACGGGGTGAGCTATGGTCCGGTTGGCTAGTTCAAGAGTCATCCTAGTGGGAGTGAGCTCGGGAAGAGATAGTTGTTTCCAAACCGATAAAGGCATGAGATTTATGCTTGCCCCTAAATCCGCCAAAGCCATGCAATTTTCAACACCGGGAAAATTACAAGGTATCAAGAAGCGCCCCGGATCTCCAAGTTTTGTTGGTAAGGTTTTAAGTAACACCGCGGAACAATTTTCATTAAGTGATGTGTTGGGCAAATCAACCAATTTTTCTTTGTTTGAGAGCAAATCCTTGAACATCTTAGCAAACTTTGGCATATAAGCAAGAGCTTCCGCAAAGGATATGTTGATATTGAGTTGCTTGAACATCCTTAAGAAATTGGAGACTTGTATATCATCTTTGTTCTTTAACTTGTCCTTTTATAACCTTGAAGGGTATGGAAGAGTGGGTTTTGGTGTAGGTGGAATAGGTGTTGTGGTGGAAGATTTGTCTTTGTTAGCTTCTTCATTGGGAAGTGTGGAAGGTAAAGGAGAAGTATGAGGTGGTTGAGAAGGTATGTTTGAGTGAATAGGAGCACTTTGAGGAGGTGGAGTAGAGGTAGAAGGCTTATCACAAGTAGGAGCACAAGTGGGTTGAACAATAGTAGGTTTAGGAGGTGAAGGATCCTTTGTTGTTGTACCACTCCTTGTTGTAATAGCATTAACATTGGCCCTAGGATTTGTTTGTGTGTTGGAAGGTAAAGCCCCTTGTGGTCTTTGATTTAATACCACTAAAACCTTATTGAATTGTTCCTCCATTGTACGTTTCACTTGGTCATTCATTCTCTTCTCAATTTCACGCATTTTCTTGTCAACATACTCTTGAGTCTCTTGCATCCCATATCCTTGAGTTTGATTTTGAGGGTAAGCTTGATTTGGTATTAGAGCATATGCTTGATTGGGAATAAATGGAAGTGGTTGATTAAATCCTTGTTGTGGTGGATAAAAGGTATTAGCTTGAGGTTGAAATTGATTGGGTGCCTTGTAATTATTTCCTTGGTACGGTTGTCTTTGCCCTTGATTCCTTGCTAAAATTTGAGGAGGATTTTGTGGAATTTGGGTGGGTGGTTGGGGTGGGAAGCCGGGTGGAGTAAGGTAATTTTGGGATTTGTAAGAAAGGTTATTTAGATTGATGTTAGGCTTGAAGTGTTCATGGTGTTCCTCTTGATAAGCATAACATTCCCCTTGATACCCTTGCACCTTGTCACATTGTTCATAAGAGTGGGGGCCTCCACAAGTAACACAAGAAATGGTGATGGCATTCACATTGTTTGAGGAATTGTTCAATGACAAGTTCTTAAAAGTTTGAAACATTTCTTGTTGTGCTTGCAAATGCCTCTCACTTTCTCTATCCATCCTTTGAAAAATGGCTTCTTGAAACTTGAGGAGTTGGTTGTCACAAGGGATTTAAGAAGTGTTTTGGATAACATGAACTCTTTCTTCAAATGGATCGTTTGTTTGAACCAATGCCTTAGTCTCAATAATGTTCAAAGCCTCATGGTATGTCTTGAAAAGAATACTCCCTCCCGCGGAAGCATTTAGTGAATCTTGGTGGTGAGGTTTAAGGCCATTATAGAAGGTATTGATTTGGCCTAGATCATCCATTCCATGGTTAGGGCATCGCCTCAACAACTCACTATACTCTTCCCAAGCATCACCAAAGGATTGACTAGGTTTTTGTGTAAAGCCCATAATCAAATTCCTCAAAGCCATAGTCTTTTGTGGAGGAAATAATTTGTTCAAAAACTTAGTGGTAAAATCATCCCATGTGGTGATACTATCGGGTGGTTGGGTGTCTAACCAATGCTTAGCACTCCCATCTAAGGAAAATGACACTAACATCAATCTAATGACCTCATGTGGAACCCCATTATGCTTAATGGTGTTGCAAAGTGAAAGGAATCTCTTAAGGTGAGCATGGGGATCCTCATTTTGTTTTCCAAAGAAAGGTGATGCAGAAACCATATTGATCATAGATGTATGTAGCTCAAATGTGTTAGCGGGAAAGTCGGGAATCTTAATGGCACTAACATATCCATGAATGTTGGATTGCATACGTTCATACAAAGTACGATTATCAATAGCCATGGCTTCTTGTGGTGGTGACAAAGCACGATTCTCGTGATCGGCTTGGTGGACGGTGGTGGTCTTACTCTTTCTCTTTTTCTTCCTTTTCGGAGGAAGAGGTTGTACACCAATCGGTATTTGTGCACGCCCGCGAGTGAGCATGCAACTCAATACGAGGAATGAGAGAGAAGCTCTCGTGTGACTTTGAAGAGAAATGGATTATCCTCTTCGAGTTTCAATATTAAATATCCACAAGAAAATAACAATATATGTATTACTACTTTGGGTGCAAGACCCTCAATGAAGCTTTCCTTCTTAGAATACTCCCAAGTGAACGGGGGGTTAGGTGGCGCGAAGCACTTAAGTACCTATTGACCCTTAGATGGCATTTTATAGCACATCGCCTTTCTATTCACTTAAATGTTCGTATTCTTCGAATTGTTGCTTATTGAGAGTATTTATCTATTCTTGCTTTATTTTGTTTGATCGATACGCGTGTCAAGGACCGGAACGCCCCTCAACACGGTGTATTGCCTCGGCAATACTTATGGAAGATATGTAGATTGATTGTTCTTATACGTATACGTATTTACTTATAATAATATATGGAAAATATTTTTGTATTTATGAGTTTTTAAAGGAAAATACTATATGTACATAAAAACCGAGAGAATCCAATAATATATATTTTTGGGTGCAATCTCTTAGGAAAAAGATTGCTTTTTGGATTTTTTAATTTTTTTGGTCAATTCTTTAGGAAAAGAATTGTTTTGTTAATTTTTTAGTTTTTATATATTTTTATATTTTTGATTTTTTTATTTGTTTTTGATTTATGATACGTAAAAATAACGTTCACCAAATGAACGGATCCCAAAAGCCAATGAAAACCGTCAATCGATAGTCTCTCGTGTAGTCAAAGAACCGGCAGCGGCGCCATTTGAAATTTGTATAATGCAAGTTCGTTTTCTCAGTTCTTAACCAATAGAAAGTCCAATCAATATCAGATTTATTATTGTTCTTGGTTGTTCAAGCTTGCTTGGTAATCTATTGCTAATTCAAACAACACTATTTAAAAATGAAAAATATAAACCTACTTATACGTAAAACAAGTTGCAAATACCAAGTTTTTATTCAAACAAAATTAAAATTGCAAAATATAAAACTAAGAGGACTGAAAATGTAAATTCTAGGAAAATTAAATGCTTGAAAATTAAATTCTAACAACTTTAGGGACTAAAAATGCAAAACTGTTAACTATAAGGACCAAACTTGTAAAATTTATAACTAACTAACCAAATAGTAACAAACTAACAAACTTAACAACTGAAATGTAACAACTCACAAAGTCCAGGGACTAACTTTAAGCAAACCCTAATAACTTGGAAGTTTAGCCAAGTTTACAAAACTGAATGAAATGTAAGGACCAAAGTGCAATTAAACTAAAGTTTTAAGTAAAAACGGGACAAAGGGAAGAATAAGCTCGTTTGAGCTTATTACTCAACCAAATAAGCTGAAACAACTTGCAAAACTCTTCTAATTCAATTTAAGCAACGTGTATCTAAGGAATTTTGCTAAAAGTCAAAAATAAGCAATTGAGTGCTTATTGATAAGCACAAAATAAGCTACAGCTTATTCCAATCAGTCACAACTTGATTTTTGTGATGAAACTGATTAAGCACTTGATTTAAAGAAGGGGAAATCAAACTAGAACCATTTTCATCCAGAAATGAATGAGAAATCTGAAATAAGCTCTTTTGAGCTTATGTTGACCAAGTTTGACCAACTTTTTGCAAAAAGTTCAAAACTTCAAAACTTAATATTCAACACTTATTAACTGGATTGGTGAAAGAAAATCAAGACTTTTATGAAGTGGAAATTGAGATCTAAGAAAACAGTTAGCACTTTATATCAGAGAATGACAAATGCTCAGTCATTGACCAATAAGCTATTTTCTAGCTTAATTCCTAAAACTGTAGATTTTCCTCTTAGAGTCTAAAAGTTTATGATATAAGCTATAACTAGAAACAAATTTGAGCAAATTTGATCAAGGAATGAAGGAGAAATCAGCAATTGAAAGTAACAAGTTTTCAAAACCAAAGCTTAATGATATCTGACCCAAACTGTTTCAAAGCCAATTGCCTGTTTGACCTTATGTTTGACTTGTAAAAGACTTAAAACCAATTGTTAACACCTAATGACTGGAAATCAACTTCTAAACACCAAATCTTAACACTTGAAATCTATTTAAAAGCTATTCCCAAACACTCCCTTATCAGTTATGAACCAAATTTTACAAAGACTTTTTGAGTGTTGGATTAAACTGATTCAAGAGATATAGCAAACTAGATTCAATAGACTAAATGAAAGCTATTAAAACAGAAACCAAGCAATTACCAAGACTAGAATAGCAAATAAGCTATAAGGCTAAACAGATGACAAAAATGATGCAGTAACTACTAAGGCTATCAGTTCAGTAAACAAGAAGGCAAGATTAAGCTACAAATGAACCAAGATCACTCAAACTTCAACTACTATCAAGTAAATCATGCAGCCATCAAGATTAACTAGGAAATTGAACATGCAATTGACTGTTTAGAGGAACATAAAACAAGAGCTATGGAACCTATTGTAGAAATCCTTTGGGAAGAAGAGGAGCGCTGAGCTCTCTTGCCCTAGTGATAACCACCACCTATCACTAGTATTCAACAACAATCAACCATCAAACAGCTACAATTCATCTGGAATCAATGAAACTGCATTGAAATCTCCAAAAGAACTAGGAATGAACAAATTCTGATCAAACAGCTTCTAATCTTCACAAATGTTAGTTATGATCAATGGTTGATCATAACAAACATCAAACAGCAACAAGAACACTCAACAGCAACAAGATCAAACTGGAATTTGAATAACAGAATTTGGCGGGAAAAAGGAAATTTGAATTTTATTGAGTGAATTCAGTTATAAAGGTTGTTACAAGCTACTAACTAACTAACTGACTCAAGAGTTTGTCAGACTCTTGAGTAGTTAGGGTAAAAGTGAGAGAAAAAGGAAAGGGAAATTGAACTATGTGTTTTTACAATTTTAAGCTACAATGAAAAATGAAGACTAGTCTAGGTATTTATAGGCAAGAATTGAGAGTTTGTTGGAGTTGTGACGTGTCAGAACCAATAACAACTTGCCACGTGGAAAAATTCTGCATTTAGCACTTGAAGGTATGAACCATGATTTGGGTGTTTTTGATTGAGTGGATGATTTGTTAATTGGATTGCACCATTGAATTCCTCTCTTCAAAACGAGCAATATTGGTGTTTTGATCTTCTCATGAAACGGCCTCTATCAAAAACCCGATCCTGGAAATTTTTCTTGTGAAGAAGATGACACGTGTCATCTTCTGGTTGGCTTAAAAAGTTGCACACGGATTGAAACTGTTTAGATATGGTAATAAATGTGGCGGCAGTTAGTGGGAAATAAATGTTTGATCCGTGTGATGTGTCTACTCTCTTCCCATTGGCTGCTTCCTTTGTCACATGGATTAAGCTTCATTATCTTTTCAAACTTGGCAAAACAAACCCCTTGACTTGGCAGATTGCTATTTTAAGCTAGGATCTTCATTTCTTTGACATTTTTGGTCCTTTAACTTTGATAACTTGTACAAAATGGCCCTTTGACTGAGTTGACTTGATAGTTGACCAGGTTTGACTTGAATCTTGACTTTTCATAATTTGCACTTTAAGTCCTTCAACTTTCATAACTTGTCAAGATAGGTCCTTGAACTTCAAAGTCTTGTCACTTTTGATCCTCTTTTGTCTTTTTCATCCATTTGAGCTTGGTTTTTCCTTGTTTGCTTGAAAATGTATCTTCTTACCTACAAAAGTGCACACAAACACAAACATACCACATAATACTGTTTTTGCCAAATAATTGGGTATTTTGCTTCATGTTTTAGGGTTATTTGTTGATAAAAGGATATGAGTTTAAGCTCATATCAGTATCCGAAAAAGTACACAACCAATTAAAATAGAACCAAGTGATACCTATTTAAAAATACACAACCAACTAAAAAAACCCTAATTAATACGTATAAAAAAATACACAAGAAACTAATAAAAAAAATAAATGATACGCAAACGGAAAAAAAATACACAACCAATACGTAGTACGGTAGTATTGGTTGTAATGCAGAATCAATACGGTAGTAGTATTTATTAATTTACTAATATATTTCAACTTAGATGACTAACGACTCTGTGTTTATCATATTTTTATAACACAAAAAATTTCTTGACACATATATGTAGCGACAGACTGAATTTACGCATTTTTGATGTCTATAATTGTTGATACACATAGTGACATGCAAAGTATTAGTGTAGTGGCATACTAGTCTTTACGATACATTTTTAGTAACACTTAAGTTCATCTATATTGACTCTTTATAGATCTCATCACTGAATTTATTAAAAGAATTATGTGTGTCATAAAAGTATGGGGTCAGAAAAACTTATTATGTAACTAAAAATGTATTACTATAAAAACGAGTATGTCAAAGGATTTAATTATCTTTAAAAATATATCATCAATATAGTGTTGCCTAGGTAATTTATCAGAATATGTCTTCCTTGTTGGGTGGGGGGCTCGGTACCAAAAAATTACATGGACTAATGGTTTCGCCAAATATATTTTTTAAAAACGTAATGTGCCACTATATATCTTTCAAAAAGTTATATGTATCATAAATTTAGTGTATCGTTATATATATCTGTCACTATATATATGTGTCACTACAAATATCATTCTTGTCACTACTAAATATAGCGATACGTTATGACGCTCGATCTTAAATCAACCATGGTTATCGGCAGAGGGGTATTTTCAATAACTTAGACAACATTGCCAAATTATGACACAATACATTATTACATAAATTACGAAAAAACAAAAAATCTTTAAATTAGAAATGTTGCTACTATAAGATAGTAATATGGTGAATGATGATGATACATACCATAGTGATACAAATACCCCAACAAAAGCAACGAGAATAAAGTCATTATCCAGTTGGCTTTGACAAATAGACGGGTCCTAAGCCAAAAAGTATGACGACAAAACTATTACTACCAAAGATGGCTTTGAGAATATGAAACGAAGTAGATAGTGGTGGTATTCGCCTAACAAACAAGAAGACGACTCCATTAGTTTCTTTACTAACTAAATCGCCGGATAAAAAAGAGAGTGTGATGCGATGATGATATTTAAAACTGAATGTTTTGTCGTGGTGTATGTAAAAGCAGATATCATTTTTAACAATGAGTGATGAGATATTAATAAATAATTATAAGGTGATAAATGCCTATAGTACCTTTATGATAAATAAATAAGTTTTGTTTTATTTTAATTGAGAACGCCACATGTCATGTTTTTATAGGTTCTTATTGTTTTTATTTTAATAATGCTACTTACATGAACGCAAATCTATATATATATATATATATATATATATATATATATATATATATATATATATATATATATATATATATATATATATATATATATATATATATATATATATAGGATCGATAGAAAACTTCATCTCCATGAAAAACTTAGAAAACCCCCTTCTCAACCATTCGATCAAAAGTTACCCTCCCTTCTTTTTTTCCGCCCAAACTACAGGGGCCGATTGTAACTTTTTTTTTCAAGGATCTGTTTTGTAACTTTAAAACTCTTACAACTTAATCATATGTAATTCGTCATTTTTTTTTTCATATTTATCTAATAATACGCGTTTGCTCTCAAAATCACCGCCACCGTCACCGTTCACCACCACTGTTCATCACCACTGTTCACCACCACTGTTCATCACCACTGTTCACCACCAACGTTCACCACCATCGTTCACCATCACCACTGTTCAGCACCATCGTTTACCATCACTGTCTCCACCATTCACCACCACCGTTTACCAACACCGTTCGCCAACACCATGACCACCGTTCACCACCATTATGCTGTCTTATCAGATTCATTATTTCAGTTAAATGTAAGTCTTTTTTAAATGTCAATGTTACCGCAAATTAATATGTTTTTATTAATCTGCTTTTTCATGTATATGATTGAATTTTTGGATAATTTGTTTGATTATTGTGTTTTTGTTGATCTACATATGTTGCATTCAGAGTTTACTTTTATATCTGAAAAAAGGTGATAAGAAAATAAATACAAATCATGGTTAAAATGGCAGAACACGAGTTGTTCGATAAAATGTGTCAATGAAACTTTATAAGTGTGATGGCTGTAATTTTTCATCATGATGAAATTTTATAGACCCTACAAGTCTTCCTTTGTTAAAATAAAGTTTGATAATGGCATTGGCTTTTAACTTTCCAATAGATAGCATTAAAACTAAGATAAGCTGTAAGTTGGGAAAAATGCTTTATGATAGAGTCATTGAACATCATGTGCAAAGTTAATAGTAGTAAACACTGTTTTAGTCATCAGTTATTTTAGAAACTCACAACAACTTTGGGGAAAATGGGTAATATTTGCCTAAAGGTTGAGTATAGAAAGGTGAGACATTTCACAAGAAAATGGTAATATTCACTTCCAGATTAGAAAATCAGGCTCGTAGTAATAGGAAACCTTCGGGTACTAACTTTGCTTCAATAATAGGGAAGCTTTAAATACCAACTTTGATTCAATAATTTAGTGTTCGCAAATGGTCTTTTATACGTGACAAATGATTTTTTAGTGTACATTCCAGATCTTTTAATGTGCATATGGGTAAAATGGCTAAAAGTAAAACAATATGCACCAACAAAAATCGGTATATCAGATTGAAACTCAAAAGTGCTTGTTGGCTTTCAAGTCGCACACTAATCCAAAAATCCAACAAATATAAATCATTTACAATCAAAATATAAGATCACAAAAAGTTTATTTAGTATATACACGTGATTAAGAATTGCTAGAAAAAGGTCTTGGTGACTTTTAGAAGCACCTCAAGTTGTTGCATATTGACATAACGACCCACAAGAAACCAAGTTTAACCTTCATAGTCTGAATCTACATTTTTCTTTTCATCTTGGTTCCTTGTTTCTTGAAATCGTTTCCCTAATCAAGACAACAAGTTTAACAAGACGCAGTAGAGGCAACATAATGGGTTTGGGTCAAAACATCTGGCTCAGGTTTCCCATAACCACGTGTTGCCTACATTAAACTATTATCGATCATGGTTGCTACTAGAAGTGTTATTATATTTTGATAATTAGACTAGAAACAATTTGTAAAGCATACTTAAATCCATTTGCCATTTGGAACATCAGTTTCAGCAACCTTTTGGCCATTTATTTTGATTACAACCCTAGTTTCCTAACCTGATGAATCACCATCTCTCTCCCCCACCACCTATGATGAACAATTATGAACCTCTTGGGATAGGCTCAAGAGATCCAAGACCTAAAACATTATAGAAATCTATATCGGGCCACATATACTTCCAGCCGACCTTTGATACCAGTGGGTGGCCAGAGTTCAAATCAAAATACATGTCAACTAACGACATAGAAAATAATTTAAGAATGCAGCTTGCGGCTATACACAGTAATGATCCTTATGTTGATGATTAGTATCACGAAGCTATCATGACGAACAAGTCTAGTGGTGCGAAGCTGAGACGCCATTTTTGACCAACTCAGTTGAGGGATTGTCTAGCAGGGAGAAGACCGATGAAAAAATTAAGTTAAAGCAGTTCTATAGATCAGGAGTTCAGCTAATTTAAAGAGAGTCATGCAAACACTCATTTGAGGGATTGTCTAGCAGCTGATGCTCGAAAACGGCTTAGAGAAGGCAGAACATATGGTGCACGTGAAAAAAGGCCATGATGCAAGGACCACAAGTTTAACCCACTGTTTGCTTAAAATAAGTGATGTTATTTTGCTGGGATTTTTGTTATTTTGCTAGGATTTTTGTTATTTTTACTATTTTTACATTTGCTTTAGTTTCCTAATGCGTATGATAGACATGTACTAATTTCTGGATATGATATTTACTTTTTAAATTATAGATTACATTTCAGTTTTCTAGTATGAAGCCTAATGTTTGCATGTGATTATTGTCACTAAAGGCTAACATATTTAGCAAGCTCATAACTCTCGAATAGGCCTTTAGTTATTTCACCGTTCTTCTAGTTATTTATAACTGTTATGAATGATACCTATGTTCTAAAATGATTTATTATTTTTGCAAGATATGATGCACTATTTCTATAAAAACTGATGCCCTTTTTTTAATTGTGCATGAGATTTTTTTTGCGAGTTTGTTACTGATTTTTGTGGTGTCTTTACTACTTATTTTTGCAGGTATATGTTGCTTTTGGCTGTTGATTTGCGCAACTGTCTAGTGTCAGTCTAGAGCATGCAAATAAAGTGGTGTTTGTCTGCTTATTTAAGCGGTATTTAATAGGTGTTTGGCTACTGTTTTTGGAGTGACCTCAATCTTTTAATTGGTGTTTAGGAGCTGCTTTAAGTGGTGTAGTGGTACCAAGAGCTTGGTTATGGTTACCTTGATCACGCATCTGATATAAGCGTTAACATCATTTTTGTGTTGAACCTTTATGTAATCTTACTTTTTCCACCTGGTTAACATTATTTGCTACTGATATCAACGATACTTAATTCCTAAAATGATTTTTTATTTTTTGTAAGGTACGATTCACTATTTTTATGTTACAAACGGATGCACTAATGTGCCACAAACACATGCACTAAAGTTTTAACTGAGAATGACAACCATTAATGCAAAGGAAAAAGAATTGCAGGTGCCGGATGTAACTGAGGGGGAGGGCTAAAGCTGTATATTTAAAAAAAAATCATGTGTTGTCAGGAGTACAAAAAGGACACAATGAAACCTTTAAATTTTATTACACTTTACAAAATAAAATAGAGGACCGTCTTTTTCGACATTTATTTCCGCCATCAAACTTGAGATTTCCACCATTTAGGGCTTCTGATTTTGCCAACTCACAAGCAGCTACTAACTCTTTCTCAAGTCTTGCGTTCTCTAAGGAAAGTTTAGTCTTCTTCTGATACTTTATGATTTTGTACATAAAATCCAGTGTTCTCCTCTGAAATGTAAGCATGTTGTAGTTTTAGCTTTTCATTTTCCACCTCCTTATCATAACAATAAAAGAAGCAATAAACAAAAGAGTCACCAAACCGAATACCTTTTTCCTACGTTTAAGCTATCCACAATGTCCATATTTACTAAAAAGGTACTATTGGTCTAGAAAGGAACCAAGATAAAAAAAAGCTGCGATTTCGACCTGTCTGTGTAGGAATTGGTTGACTCGATGTTGTAACCCATCCTACCATGTTGTAAAAGCTACCCATTACATGCCAACAGAACCCGACCTCTAGAAATAAGGAAATGGAAAACTAGAATGTCATGTTGAAATAGCACCAATATCAGAGAGTAACAGAACCTGGAAGTCTAAAACCCATCACACAAGTTGGAACTGATGATTCATAATCCAATCAAACGCAAAAAAACTCAAATATGTACATGAATAATACCCCATGAAAAGTTGACCGCTACTATATGTCCCAACATGAGAAAGAACAGTATATAATCTATCGAGTACTTGAAAGGCAACAAGCTAGAACCCTGTCCTAATGTGTTGTTACCGAGTTATACGACAGATAGTTCTAACCAATAAGGAGTATACAAATAAAATCAACTATGATGCACCTACCTTAAACTGATTATTAACAACTTTATATATACCCTAAACACAATAAACTAACTGTATGGGATCTGCTGTAAACATTATGATCAGATAATAACTCACACAACTCAAAACCAAACACCCCTTATCTTATATTCATAAAAAAGACAAACATTTCATGTGAATATGTCAGATTCATTAAGTAACTATTAAACGACAAGCATGTGCTACATATTTATAGAAGAAAGGATATGAAAGCATACCCACAAATCATCTTTGTTGTTTTACCAACTTTAAAATCTAGAAAGCAACTTGTAATAACCTGGACTTAGAAAGAAAAGTGTTAGCATCAAATCTTCACAATCTATATAGTTTGTATACCTGTTGTTGGTTTTATATTCCATAGTCGTGGTCAAAAGTCATTGATTTGCCAATATCTCGGCATACTTTTCAACAAGTTTTCATAAAAGAGGCATTGAATCTCTCTGCCCAGTAGCTAAAGCGATAACCAGAGTCTTCTCCATTAGATCCTACCAGTTACAACAACAAGAATTTCTTGTTACTTCTCAAACGGCATACGATAATAAAAGAAAAAGATCTATTAAGAAAGTGTCAAAAGCAAATATCTCTTTACCACTGTTTTATCAATTTTTCTGGCACATATGTAGCGAAGAGTTGCGGCTAATGTATTACAAGCAGCGACAAGCTAAAGGCAAGGGTTTCGCAAAGTAAACACTCATCCCTCTGTGCAAACTGTAAAGGCGTGAGTAATTATTGTATACCTTAAAAAATATATGAAACCGTTCGCTGATCCAGATCTTGTATTTATATTTATACGACTAATGTTGATGCGAGCGTATAGACAATCCTTGCAGTGAGCATCAGCAATAATACAATATCACATCCAAAAGCCTTATCCATTACCAATATCAAAACATTATGGTCCCTAAATTCGAGATTTAGACAGTTGAATTAGAGAAATATTTATTTAATTCGTGTCATTTATGAATAACAAAACAACAAGATTGAATTAGAGAAATATTTATTTAATTCCTTCTGCAACAAAGTGTATTTTTCTCAATTCCATACATGTCAACACGAATATAATGAATCAGAAGTCATATTACTTGAAATAGAAAAAATAACTTATGAAGAAAAAAGATTTGAGTCAATAAGATATACCATGGAATGTTCTTTTCAACTTTTAGGTCGCCAAAGGACTTGGTGGTTGCACACCTCTTGTTTGTGGGTATCGGTTAACCTGCACAGGTGTAAGCATCACACATTACTTACATAATATAGTAAAAAAAAGAATTATGGCATTCAATACTAGGCTTAAATTAGCGAGTCACGTTCTTGTGTATAACAAAACAATGTTATAATCCAATTTGAGTATTTCTTATGCAAGAAGGTGCACATCTTAATCCGCTATGCATATAAGAGTGAAAATGAAACTAGACTAAGTTAAGTTTTAAATTAGGAACACAATAGAGATAACCAACATTGGTATCTAAACTTTCCAAACTAATGAGGCAGGTTTTGGTTTATATCCTTACTTCTTTTTTCCTATAGCATGTCATTCTTCATAATTGCAGGAAACTAATTAATATCTGTAATATGCTCAAAAAATCCTAGAAGATGCATAACCATAAACCCATAACTAGATTACAAATTGCGCAATAACAATCAATGATGCAACAATATAGTCTTAAAAACATGCTCTTAAGCCGATGCCATAATACATTCTTAAACTGATGCCCTGACACATTCTTAAACTGATGCCGTGATACATTCATAAACTGATGCCCTGATACATTAATATATTGATGCCGTGATACATTCTTAAACTAATGCCCTGACAAATTCTTAAACTAACGCCGTGATACGTTCATAAACTGATGCCCTGATACATTTTTAAATTGATGCCCTGATACATTTATAAATTGATGCCGTGATAAATTCTTAAACTAATGCCCTAATTTTTCAATTGCTACACTAACCACACAAACAAAAAAATGTTTTAACTTAACATAATGATCTTATTATTATAAGAGATGCAATAATAGATTTTTGTATGCACTAATAACACAAGCAAATGTTGTATTTAGATTCAGTAAACTACAAGATTTACTGACTTATAACATGATTCTCTTATTATGTTGTAGCATAGTTTTTGATGTACTAATTACCTTACAAGCGCTCTAATTAAGTGATCCCCAAATAAAACTAAAAAGTGCGTGAATGCTTATTTTAGATGTAATAATGTAACACTTTCAGACATTATATCAAACACATTGTGTGCCATTTTAGAAAACACGCTTTTATGCATTTTATTTTCAAATGTGTTCCATATTACAAGAAGACATGTATATATGATGATAAACTTACAACAAAACTTCAAAAATAAAAAATCATTGATTGAAAATCTATTAATTAGGAAAATTAGTTTACTTTCAAGTAAAGTCTTACTTTCTCTTCATTTTCGGATGATTAACGCTTCAAGTTACATGATTAATTCTACAATTCGTTAAATTAGATAGATAGGTTTTGCATTACCTGAACGATGGAACGGTGCCGACACCGCCGATGAGTATGACTCTGCTAACGGTGCCTCAGCATAAGTAAGTACCATAACGTCCATATCACCCCCTTCATGTAATCTCTAGATCACCTCATACCACGACACCTTAATAAAGAGTTCCTTAATTTATGTTGAGAATAATATAACATACAGATGGCTATAGGATTTCCCTTTTTCTTTTTAGCAAGTTGAAGTAACTAATAACTAACCGGATATGTGATTAACTGCCAGTTTGAAGTTCTCTTTTGCTGATGTCCATGCTTCTTAGTGATGCAGCACGACGCTCACCACCTCAAACTCCACAGTAGCTCTTGCTGGGACAAATCCAACCGACAAATTTGTTGATTCTTTCTCTAACCAATCATTTATCTTTCACAAAGTTCAACCCTTAAAATTAAAGGATCATCAACAACCAATTGAATATCTCTATCTAGAGCAGTAGGGCCTTCCCCTATAGTTGCTTCTATAGGTTAAGAGTGAAGGTCAAAGAGGAACCGAGGCAAAACTTCTGGCCAGACTCACATTCTGAAATTTGAAGCATTGCATAATCTATAAGAGATATAAAGATAAAAAAACCAAAGAGTTAAAAACAATAGATCGAATCTTACATGATTACAATTCTGATTGTAAAATAAAGATATGTTTATAGATGAATGCAACACCAGGATATTGTATTCTCAAAGATATCCGCAACACCAAGATATTTTATTTTCGTTGCCACATGAAAAATCATCCTTAGTGATAGCTTGGTGCACCTAGAAAATAAACACCAAAACTTGGGAACTTTGTATAGTGTAGAATAGCTGAGTATGGACAAATAAAACAAATTCAAGTATAATCACATAAACAAAGGTAACTCAGTATCTGGCCAAAGTTAATAGTTTTATACAAGCAAACAGGTAGTCCAATTCATTTAGAAAGATGAAACTTCATATAAACATATTTCGTAATATGTTCATTGATTCACTAGATATATACAAACAGATTCCATACTATGTTCAAAAGCTTTACCTACGACTCGGACAATTTTGCCCATCGAACTCATCAACCTCAGTACTACCTCTTCGTGATTACATCTACAAAACAGTGTGTTCAACAAGATATAAATGTGATTAAATATTAGAAAAGGCATTATAGATATCGTGTTGCTGATCACAAACGCAATCACTCCATAGTGACCGTTCAGTCGTTCTCTTTTAAAAGCTAGCACATACAACAAACAAACCAAATGAGACGGTTATCGTAGCCACACATAATTTAACTAATTTTGATTTCATAAATGAGTCATTTTGGTTCAATGTAGTGAATGAAAAACTTTCTAATCACTAATACACATACATTTATTTTGAATGTCGAAAATTTATCTTACATATACAAATTTACAAGTATATAAGAATAACAAAAGCATAATTTGATACAAAGAATTTCACTATCAGACCTCAACATGAGAAATATCTCTAATTTGGTATGCCCAAAATTTAATCGTTAATATATATGCCTTATATCTGATAGTATACATACAACCAACTTATGCCTTAATATTATCATACAAATTTCTAAAATTTATTAAACTATACCAAATTGATGCCCATTTTTTGACTAATAAATGCCTTTTGTATCTAATAGTATGCTTACCCCAAACTTATGCCTTACTCCTATCATACATATATCCTAATTTTAATAGAAAGGATATACCAAACCGATGCCCATTTTTTAACAAATAAATGTCGTGTATCTAATAGTATGCTTACCCCTAACTTATGCCTTACTCCTATCATACATATATCCTAATTTTAATAGATAGGATATACCAAATCGATGCCCAATTTTTACCAAATAAATGCCTTGTATATGATAGTATGCGGACCCCAAACTTATGCCTTACTCCTATCATACATATATCCTAATTTTAATAGATAAGATATACCAAACCGATGCCTTAAACAAACATATTCTTTGAAACATACATATCGTTGTTATCATTACACACCTATTCCTAAATTTAAACAAACATGTGCCCTTAGTTATCGATGCACTAAAATATACAGAAGGACGCCCTAAGATATACAAAATTATTTACTAAAAGACTATCTAGAAACTATGTTCGGTTAAACTAAACTGACGCAACAACCACAATACATAATTTTTTATTTGATGCGCTAAACATACAACCACACGCCTAACATGTATACTTGTTCCCTATTTAACAAAATACTGTATTACAAGTTTTGAGCAAACAATTACATATCAATAATAACGACACGAGACCTAGTTTATCTATTAATTCGTGAGGGTCGATTGAACACAAAAATATATAAGCTAAAAAAATAGACATAAATAAACAAGAAAATTAATTCAATAGAACTATTGTGTTAAAACTTACAGTTAGGGTTTTAAATAATGGAGATGATGGTGGATGCAAAGATGATGGAGACGAAGATGATGGAGGCGGAGATGGTTGATATGGGGAAGGTGGCGACGGGGATGATGGTGACGGGGATGGTGGCGACCGGGATGGTAGAGACGGGGATGGTGGCGACCGGGATGGTGGTGATGAAGATGGTGGCGACGGGATGGTGGCGACGGAGATGGTGTCGACGGAGATGATGTAGATGGAAATGGTGGCGACCGAGATGGTGGCGACAGAGATGGTGGCGACGGGATGGTGGCGACGGAGATGGTGTCCAGGTCTGTGTGTGTTTTAGTTGAAAAATGACAACTATTCTATCTATTTCTTTTTATTTTGGTTTTTAACCCTAAAGTTTGACACTTATACAAAATCTACCCTCCAGTTTTATTTGTTACGAAAGAGACTTTGTATTTTGTTTTCCAAGTTTTCTACGAAGATAGGGTTTTCTCTAGATCTCACCCCTATATATATATATATATATATATATATATATATATATATATATATATATATATATATATATATATATATATATAGGGAAGCGTTACCGTGGTAAACACTTTAAAATAGGTTACGGTAGGCACAATTGTGGACTGTTGGATCACACTTGATGAATTAAGATCAAATTTAATGAGTTTGGTGGCTTAATTGTAATAAAATGAAAAACTAATGGCATTTTATACCTATTCATGAATCTTGCAAATAAAATGAAGCCTCTATGAACGAGTTTTGGGTATTTGCATATTTTTCTACACTTATTTTTTTATATATTAATTCCTACAACATTTTTATTATTTTTATAATAAGATGATACATCAATGTGAAACATGCCAGATTTATACTAGTATTTTTCAAAGACTAGTTGGTAAACCAAATTTATGTACCAAAGAGAAAATCATGTAGCAATATTACGACAACCATATGACTGAAAATTAAGAGTGAGAATATTTTGTAGCAATTAATCTTAGTAAAATAAGCAATATACCATAGTTAGCTGATACACTATTAATAATTAATCACATATATTAGTTCTTTGACATTTGAAGTATTAACCAAAAATAGATAATGGATTATATGAACAAACTAGCTTAAAGACCCGTAAATTACGGGGTTATTTAATGAAATATGTTTATAAAAAGTCTTGTGTTAATGAAATAAAAAAATGAAAGTAAGCATGTTACGTTAATATTTAAAATAAAAAATAAAATAATAAGTGATTTATTTAATAAAAGAGTAAGGTTATAAACACTAAAATAATAAACATCCATGCATTGTCGTTCACAAATATGATGGTATTTAATAGAAAATGATGTTCGTGAACGATAATCAAGTTAAAACCAATTAACTTTTCGTAAACATTGATAATACATTGAAATTTAAAACATGAAATAAAACATATATTTATGAATAAAAAAGTAGATAACCCCTGAAAAGTAGACTACAATAACCGGTTAATATATATCAACTCATAAAAACTTTAGGTTTTGTCGTGATAATAATGTAAATCATCACTCATATCAAATATATGAAATCAATAATAATATATACTAATAACAAATTGGAAAAAAATTTAAAGAATGTCAAATAATTAGAACAAAAATCAAAGTAACCAAATGAAAAAATTCACAAATTTTTCGATGTATGTCTTTGAGATATAAATCAAGTCTTCCACTCGAGTCAAGATTATTACCCATTTTAGTTAATGTCATGGACAACAACAAAAATGGCATGACCTTAATATTGTTAGGATGTTGTTAATGGCAAATATTTGTGGAATATAAAGATGTTTTCGAGAAAAGAATTAGAAATTGTTTGGATAGTGTTGAAAAAACATTTTCAATGACTTTTTTTTGTAAGATTTTGTGATACTAAAGATACCGTCATTTCAAATCCAACTTATAAAATGCATGCATATAAAGGGGTAAAAAAATGAATCGATAAACCACATTGCTAGAAAATGGTCACATTGATCTAGTTCAAGTCATTCTTCGATAATGCATGATTATAATTACATAAAGTCAGCTCTAACAAAAAGGGTGTATAGAGTTTGGATGTTCATACCAAGGTTGTCAAGATCCCGATCTTGATCTTAAGATCTTACGATTTTACGATTCTGCAAAGTAAAAACGATCCGGATCTTAGGTAGGATCTTTCCATCCTTAAGATCTTATAGGATCCCGATCTTGATCATAAGATCTTAAGATCTACTACGATCCGATCTTACTTTTTCTCGAACAAAAAAATAAAAAACTACAAATTTATAGGTTCTATTTTGTATAATCTAAAAAACAACGTGTAAATCTTCTCATACAAGTCATAATTATAATTTAGTACCATACTGTTATAAAATATGCATATAATTTTGTGTTTACGATGTATATTAATTTGTAAATTTATAAAATGTTGCAAATACTACTAAGAAAATTACATTATAGTAGGATCTTACGATCCCGATCCTACTTTACGATCTCGATCTTGCAAAGACGAAAATGATCCTAGGTAAGATCCCGATCTTGAAAACCTTGGTTCATACGCTTCTATATTTAGAAGGGTAGACCGTTCGTGAGCAAAGTTATCTCATAATGTGTAATGAACAACTTATTCACTATTGGAAAAATTAAAAAATATATGTGAATAAGATAAAAGATAAAATGAAATTCCAAAGTTCAAACATACACCAAATTAGTAGAACATGTTAACAAAGTCTCTATAAAGGTATTTGGCCACATTTGCAACTATAAAAGTCCAAACACGCAACAAATGAGTAGTACATGCGAAGGCATTATAAGACATGAAATAATACAACAATACTGATTATTGAAAAATACATTAGGAACGTGCAACTTCATCTAACATTTTTCTGATCACTCATTGTATTCATGTTATCGGTTATAGCTTATTTCTTACCATTAGGACTTACATGTCCATACCAGGAGACTACATCAATGTACTCTATACCAAATAATATATATATGTTATTTTTGGCCTTTGACCTAAAATTTTCAACCGATCAAATTCAAGATGAAAAGATTAGTTCCCTTTATAAACCACCATGTGTTCTAAACCACTATGCAACATGGATGTTAATAAATCAAATTCTATAAAAACACGAAGACCACTTGATCGAAGCGTAACATCACTTGTTTAAGTAGGATATAATCATAGTTTCTAACAACGATTTATAAATCATAATAATACTGAAAGTTAATTAGATAAAGTGGATCAATTTTAAGAAATAGGTGGTGTGGATGTAGACTTAATTTTAAGCACCATCTCTACTGAAAAGTAAATACTACGTAAAACAAAAGAAAGGCATAAATTGGAAGAATAAAAATAAACTTGTTCCGATTTAGGAGTATATTCAAGCTTTTGATAAATGTGAGCCACTGATCTCCCATATAACTTCCTTTCAAAAGGCGCAACAATTGAGTTGACTTGAAAATATATTATGATATCAAAATCTTGAATCAACAATTGCAACATAAATCCAGTAGCACCAAAAGTTGAATATCACAAATCAAAAGCACCACAACGGACCAGACTAAACAAAAATATAAGCATTGAAACGAAACTGAGAAAATACAAACCTTTAATTAGGTAGTAGAGGAATGAGGATTTAATCGACGTGGTAAAACTGCTTGCAAAGCATTTACTGAATCTACAAAAAGTAAAATGACAACGTACAAAGAACACATCCAAGTTGATGTACTATTTGGCTCAAATCTAAATTGTACACACATTTATTCTATTAGAATAAACAAATAAAACAAAAAAATAGTATATATAAAAATCAATAACAATATATAGTAATTACATTGGAAACTACAATGATTAATTACTTAACATCACAGAATAACAACATACTTAGTATGGTGCCCTTTTGGTAAACCATGCTAAATAATGTCCCAACAATTATACTTTTAAAGTTACCTTATGGTCATCTTCTTGCTTATAAAGAAGAATTCTTCTGATAATCTTAATTAGATAATAATTTACAAAACTAAACCTTTTTAAGAAAAGTGTAAGTACAATGTTACACAAATTTCATCCGGAAACATTCTATTTAACACTTGTAAAGGTTGTATGTCGACTATCGTAACAAACCTGCCCATATTTAGAGAAAAATTATGGTTAGCAAGTCGAAATAATTTTGCATATTATTCTTCACCAACCTTTCTAAAAAGGTGGCCACACTCGTTCGGTAAACATCTCAGGATGGCTAATGTAAAATCGAAAGTGGTCACGTGAATACCCATTAAGCAACCTAAATCAGACCAAGGCGATGTTTGTTTCCTTGACCACCTTTTGTGCTGAAGAGTTTGACTTTATAATATAGATGATTTATATAATTAAAGTGAGTTCTTGCGGTTTTTTATTCACAATGTTAGTATTTTTGGTTATATCAATGCGTATATTTTATGTACCTAATATATGGTGCGGTGCGATTTTGTGGTGCAGTTATATGGGCAAAATCGCAACCGCACCGCATATACGGTTTTTCTTTTTTCCTAAAACCGATCAATCGATTTTTGCCTTGGTGTGGTTTTTGCGGTGATTTTTTTGCGGTTTGTGATGCGGTGTCTGCTCACCCCTAATAAAAAGTAATAAGCAAATTATTACGTGAAATGTAAAATTTAAATTTCTAGTCGTGAACCTTTTGAAATAACGTGTCTAAAATCATCTTTGAGCTCTCATACTTTTTAGTGTAAATTTAAAAGAAGGCGAATCCAAAAATGAAAACGTGAAAATTTGAGAAGAAGAACATCTCGTTCAAAGTTAAGTATTGTCAATAGTAATGCATTTTAATTTTAAGACAATCGAATTTGAGTAAAATTTATCAAAATAATATATTTTTATTTCATAGTATGAAAATATGAATAACCAAAATCCTTCCCTTTTTATTTACATACATATTTTTATTATATTAAAAAAATATCTCATTTTCAATTTAAACCCACTTTGTAATTATGTCAACCCCGAGTTTTTTTGTTTCTAGCATTTAAATACAGTTGACTAATTTTAAGGTCTTTTTAAATACATGTCTTGGGCGACAATTTCAAAAATGTATAGATAATTTTTTTTGAACACAAACACCTTTAAGTTAACCATAAAATTAATTATCGTTTTAGACCTACAAACATGTCTCACTTTAGAGTTAGCCAAATAAAAAAGACATTGAGCTATTTAACTTATAAATTCGATGGTCATCTCATGATTGGGTTCAAAATAATGTGCTTAATTTGATATTACACAAAAAAATAGATGCAAAAATGGTATGCATAAATATAAAACTTGATTTTTTTATTCAAAAATATAAAAAACACTTGATATAAATACTTTCCAAATACACCATAATCGTATAAAAATATAAATGCAAAGCTAAACACTCCTGAATCCGATTTCAGCAACCACAATACCGTCAAATACATTGGCATTTACTATTTCAAACGCCTGTGAATCAGCTAAACACAAAATAGAGATATAGGTAAAATGTTGTACATAACAAATATTTAAGGTTCTACTTGATGGAATAAAAAAAAATCATGAAATAGAATGATACAATAATCTAGACATTCACATAATTATTCCAATGATAGTCTTTGATGGTGAACCTACATCAATCTCCTAATGTTGGCATACCTCGTCCAACCTTGTGCAACTGAATCAAAATAAACATCAAACCCTTAAAATAAAAATGATCAACGTGGGTTACATCTGTACTAAAAAAATAAAATTAGTTTGAAGAGCATGCCATATGAAGAAGAAGTCCAGTTTAAACTCCATCAACACTTTGTAATTATCAAACAAATTGAATTGGATATACAGAACATTAAAGGAAAATTACAGATTTGAAGACTCTTTAGATAAAAACAAATGCATAGATTGACTGCACAGATTTGAAGACTCTTTAGAAAATTATAGAGTTGAAGACTTTTTAGAAAAATAACCCGTGTATAATCCTTTATTTTTCGAATAGTAAATCATGTAAGCAGCAAGCCATGGCAACAACAGCGCTTTGCGTGATCAGCAACATAAAGATATTGATCGAATGATGCACAAAGTAAGAAATTTATCACATGTTAACTTTTCTGTCTGAAGGGTTCTCTTTTACTTGTCGAAACCAATAGCAATTCGTCATTGTTTTAACCTGCAATATGCAATGAAAATGATTAATAATATAGGAATACATAACATCATTTGGGTAAGTTAAAAAATTTATTGACAAATTCATTATTTAAGAACACAACACATAAGTCAAGAAAATTGTGTGAATGGATTTGTGGATATATCGAATTGTGATTTATAGGTGTGTTTTTGAATCACAAAGTGTATGAGAGAAGTTTTAGGATAAAATCATATGATTTTTCGAAATTCAAAATAAAGGATTGAATAAAAAACCTGTTACAATGGCCATAAAAGTTTTAATGACTTTGCAAAATTAGTAAGAGTTATGTTACATTATAATTTTTCTTTATAACATTCTAAAGTTAAATAGTTTCTAATTTTATAAAAAGATTTTTTAAAAAATGATACACATTTTTAGAACTATTAAAGGAAATGTTTTCATTCTCAAATTTTAAAAATTAGTATGATTTGCCATAATTAACCAATTTTTAATTTTATGTTAATAAAAAATATTTATATAGTTAATTTTTTTATGACTTACCGTAATCAAATAAGTTTTATTTTTATTTAATGAAAAAATATATATTTAATTTAAATCATTGGTAGGACTTACTAAAATTATATATTTATTTAATTTATTTTATTCAAAATATTTATTTATTAACAAATTAATTTTGACCTTTTTATGTTTAAAATTATAGTGTTTAGGTCTTTAAATCTGTTTTATAAGGATCACATTCAAAAAATTATGCTTTTGTAAAAGTATAAAGATTATTTATAAAAAAAGTCGTTTTAAAAATGTTTTTTATAAACTTTGTAAACTTTTAACGTTACAATTTCAAATTGTTAGTTTTTAGACCCATTTATTTTAGAACACCTTTGAAAAATTATGTTTTTGTAAAAGATTACAAATTATTCATAAAATAATTCGTTTACATGTTCTGTTTTTATAAAATTTGTTAAAATCTTTATTTCTTTATCTTTGTAAAACCAAACCGGTTTATTTTTGAAACTTTTTAAAAAGAGAAGTTGTTGAATTATTTTAGGAGATATTTTTGGAAATGTATTAAATTGTTTATAGCATTGGGGTCTTGTACATTAGTCTTTATATGGAAATGTTTTTAATTCATTATTAAATATTTGTTCTTTAAAAGACTTGTAAATTATTTTGTTTTATTATATAAAATAGATATGATGGTACCCCTTTTCAAATATGCAACATCCGTGACTATACCAACTGGTAATCCATTGTACGTAAAAAAATTAAATGAAAAGTGAACACCAGTAGAAGGGTCATTGTCTAACCCTTATTTAAATGAAAAGCAAACGTCCCAAATCCAAATTCATGTATTTCACAAAATCAACTACTTGCAACAAAACTGTTTATAATCACTTGTAATTTTTGATACACATACGTAAGTGATACGCAGATACCTAAATAATTTTGCTAAGGTCTTATAAAAAACCATATATGTATCACTTATTTACATGATTCATTTTGCTAAGGTCTTATAAAATAATTTAAATAATTTTGCTATGGTCTTATAAAAAACCTAAATAATTTTGCCTACCACCTCTTTGACACAACCACATGAAAAACTACCTGATCTTGTCTGCGAATAAACACAAACTTGGCCAAAGGCCTTCCGACACAACAACATCATGCCTACCAACCCTTATAATAACTTTTACAAACAACCTTCCAAAACCACCCGCCCCATTCATGACTGGTACATGACCGCGAACCAAACTTTACACCGACCAAGTGCCAAGTACCCTAAACAGAACCACCATTCCTCGGACATTGATACATGACCGCTTGACCTGGATCACACTTTACACACCAGCCTTCAAACACGATTACATGGCAACTACTAGACCTCAAATCATATAAGTGATTCACTTTTTGGTGGTTCACGATCAAGAAATAGTGTCTCTCTTCCTACTGGAGAAGCATAATCAACACCACCAAATCTGATATGTGAGTCGTCAGTACGTATCATTGGTTTGTGAGGCCATGATGTCTCCATATGTTGTTCTTATGGAGCTGTTGCTGCTGCTACATTCTTTTTGTACACTGAAGTAAGTATGTAGCTGAATAAATAATTACCATTGAGAAAGAAATTATGATTGGACTGTTTTTTGTTCACAAATGTGAGAAAGAAACCCGAACCTTACAGGAATATATCATTCAAGATATGAAAAAATACACGACAGACTAATTATTGATTAACCCAACTAATACATATTCCATAAAAAAAATACACAACTTCTAAACCAATTTGGTGCACTAAAACTAATACACTACCCATAACAACATTCATGTCAATCTTACGTACTATAACCTTGAACAGATTCTGTAGGTTTGATATGATAAGAAAACAAGATCTATAAGAACCCAACTTGTACACAAAACACTTGAACTAAGAAATACACAAAATGGGTTAATCATCGTTATAGGCAATACTAAATTAATATGTTATCCTATAACCTTAGCTAAACTATAAAATGCATAAAAATCATCCTAGAAATCGTTAGCTTAACCATATCCTACCTTATCCTATATGCCATTGGCGAATATATGATGAAGTATAATAATAAAGGGTCCCTTCATACTATTATTAAAGAATCCTTGTAAAGAGGCTTGCCATGACTATTGGGTTCGAGTGGTGATTTAGATTGTTGGTTTTATGCAACATAGACACAACTAAGTGGTACAGGGCTATCCATAATCAAATTGAATATGTATCATCGAAAATGAGAAGCCCAAGCCACTTATATTCAGACATCGAATCGTAATCAACATAGGCTATTGCCCACGAGTCAGTGCTTATTAAGACTGTCTTTGGAAAAAGATATTGAGATATTGTCGGCATCTAATTAAGAACCCGATCAGTTCATGTCACACAAAAAATCATCGATCTCGACTATGTTTTGTAGGTGGCCAAACAGATCATTGTGGGGCTTAACATTACGATACATGATTCCTTGAGAATGGCAAGATCTAATACCTGAAATTAATAAAAAAACAACTCAAAATTTGAACACTTCATAGTTAGATTTGCTACATCAACAAACATCATTGATCACTTTGAAATGTGTGTTATTCACAAACTCATAGAAAAAACTCAGAAGTAATAAACTTGCGATTAGTACCCGAATAAAAAACGTGCAACACATGAATAGAATCGATACAATTCAAGATTAATACCCAACATTAAAAGACCTCAACTTGATACACTACTAAATACTAACTGGTATGACTTAACTCATTTACTAACAAAACCGCAATGAAGACTAAAACTAGAAGAATACTTGACCATTTAAATCATTTTAATGGTAAATTATCACCAATTGGTTAATTACCAGCAACGGTTAGGGTTTATTACCAACAACTGTTAGGGTTTATTACCCAAATAGGTAACGACATTGTTCGTCACTTCTTCGTCTTCAACGATAGGTCTGATTAGAGGACGTGATAACAAATGAGTTTTTCACACGGTATTCACCAGGTATAAATCCGATTGAATCTTGGTATAAAGAGGAGGGAGATGAGTTGGTTTTACTAGATCCAGAAATAGAGTATAATAAATGTGGGGTTACATAAAAAATAGATGGAGTCAAATACCGATAATACCCAAAGAATTAATAATTTCGTTTTGATTTTTTGTTTCTAAAAACGCCACATGTCTTTCTCTCATTGGTGCCTATTATATTGTATTTTAAACAGTAACACACTTGAACGTAAATATATATATATATATATATATATATATATATATATATATATATATATATATATATATATATATATATATATATATATATATATATATATATATATAGGGATGGGTTCTAGAGAAAACCTTGTATCCGTAGAAAACTTAGAAAACAAATATACAAGGTACCTTTTGTAACATCTTAAAACAGAAGGTAAAAACTGAAAATTAGTTAAAAGTGGAAGGACTATAGTTGCCAATATCGTATTCTTACTCTAATCAACCCCAAAATACATAGATTATGAATCATATCTGGCACCATATCCACCATTTACGATCTTCACTCTCATATTGTTCCCATCGGCCATCACCACCATTTAACACCGCCGCCACCACTACCACCATTTAACACCGCCGCCACCACCATCACAGACTCCCTATCCGGCACCATATCCATCGTTGTCACAACCATCTCCGGCAACCATATCCATCGCTGTCACCACCAGCGCCGGCACCATCTCCACCGCTGTTACTACTGTCGTCGGCACCATCTCCATCACCACCATCATTTCCATCAGTTCATTACTCAAACCCTAGCTGTAAGTTTGTAAACCACCTAAATCACACCAGACCAGACTATCATTTAATTTTTATAGAATAATTACAGTTTTTTAAAATTTTATGTTAATTTAAGTGCATCATTTTGAAATTTATAGAATAATTATTGTTATCGTGGAATGTAATGTTATTTAATGAATTCGTATCTAGACACTTGCATTTTAGTGTAATTGAGTAAAATATTATGTTATAGCATTTAGTTTTATGAATTAGTGCATCATTATAAACATTATATAAACATGTTTAGATGATTAGGTTATAAGGAATTTAATATATAGCATATTCTTGTTATATTAGAGCATCACGAGACGAGACAGATCAATGCATTCTTTGTGTAATACTAGAGCATCGCAAGATAGATTAGTGCATCATTAGAATTATTATGCAAGGTTGTAGATTGATCATTTAGAAGCTAATCAAAAAGCTTTTGACAGCCTTGTTGATGTACTGAAAGAATATGAGAAAAGGCTTTATCCCTAGCGGGTCATAGCAATATCAGGGATTTAGTACCACTCCTTTAATGCCACGTCACCAAGAATCCAGGAAAAACATTCACCTTAATCTGTTCATCCGCAGAATTCGGTGGTTTTGCGAGTTGGCTTATTTTCAAGAAATATGGTGAATATAGGTCTGCTTCTTCTGAGATTTTCAGGTAACTTGGGAATTTATGAACATCCAGTTACAAGTAACTTTGTGGTGGGTATATTAAATGAAGGTAAATATGTCCGAGAATAACATTGATCCTTATACGACTGTTAACGTGATGTATTTGCTGATATAGGAGGTTACCTGTAGTATCATTCATGTACGAGAGGGGCTGGAGACAGGCTTTTACAATTTGAGGTGGTTTCCCGGGCCCAGAAAGAGAGGTGATATACGACATTATTACCTTAATCTTTTGCAATTCAAACGATTAACATATAAAGGGGTTGACACGGGTTATGGTTTATCATTGGTGGGTCAGATGGGCAAAATCAAGCAATAGCTTGAAAGGATACCGGTTGAATTCACTCAAATTGTTTTGATGCATATAGCGCCTAAGTTAATCTTATTGATATAATATGATCATTATTAGAAAGTAATTGATTTTCGTAATCCTATTTGACACCAGTATTTTATAAACATATGTTTTGAGTAGTCTTTCAGGCCAATCTAACCCGGTCCACCCTTTTTAGTTTTTACCATTTCTATCGAAACATAAACTATGTATTGTTGTGTATGTGTGCTTTTGTTTTCAGAAGTTGACGTAACTACATATGTAAGACAAGATAGTTTTTAATCTATTGTTATTATGTTTTATATAGTTTGAACTGATGAGAGATTATCTTAAGCCGATCCTCGGGGGAACCATTATTGATGCTAGTTGTGGTAGCAGGATGTTCACGAGGCTTTTTTTCCAAAAAAGGGGACTATTTTCCCTTGTTGTTCTGGATTTTTCAGAAAGTATGAAGCGGTCTTTTGACTACATCAAACTGGAGGAAAACATATCTAAAGAGTATGTAACCGATTTTCTCGTATTAGCTGAATTTTACAACCAACCTTCTGCAACACAGATCGGTTTAAATTATTTAAGATTGATTTGTTATGGAAACTGTGTATTTATAGGAACGTAATCTTTGTTAGAGTTGATATTGCACGACTACCATTTGTTTCAAGTTCTATAGAGACTGTGCATGCTGGTTCAGCTCTTCATTGTTGGCGTTCACCATCTGCTGGCGTAAGTATTCACAGTTCAAGTTGCTTACCTAAGTTGTTTTATGAAGTAGAACCTGTATTAATATTTCGGCAGTAGTTTTTACATAATCATATTTCATTCATCAACCGTTTACATCAATGTTCGTTATGGGTGACTTGACCAGACCCGTACATTATTATCTAAATTAGTTTGTTACTTTCACCCAGAGGAATGCCTATGGGAAGTTTTTTAAGGTCATTTACCTGATAAAAATTGCTAGAAAAATTGGTGTTACTGGATTAGATGAAATCATCTAGAACTAGAAATAAGTTTTAATCCATGTCAATGATAGGGCATTACTATAACTATGCGGGCATCAATTTCTTATCATAAATAAGGGCACCCATTTGGATTATTAAAGGGCATGTGTTTGTTTAGTTGCATCTGCTTGTTCAAGGTAGGGCACCTGTTTGTTTTAAAATGTTTCAGGCATCACTTAAAAACTATTTTAGGGAATCAGTTTGAAAATGTTTTAAGGTATAAGGCTGGCTGTGAAGCCTTGGGTGGCGAAACTGGTAAAAGAAAGTCGTTATCAAAGAGCTGTTGGCCCAAAAAAATGCTAGGGGTTCTAGTATCGTCACTTTTGGTATATGTATCGTCACTTTTGGTATATGCATGTAGCTTTAGAGTCCAACAAAAGGTTTGCTAATACACACACAGCCTGTTTTGCAACTTGCAGGACTAAAGATCTCTAGCAACAGCAGGTACATCACGGTTCTTTCTTAAAGACAATATATTACAGCAAGACATCCAGAAAACTGACTATGCTATCAGATTCATAACTTAAAAGCTTCATCACAGACCAAAGAGCGTTAACTGCAATTCCACCTTCACACAAGTCCTTTCAAGCATTAAAGACGCCAGCAAGAGCTGATGCAGACTTCGCACAAGTCTCTTCTTTTTTATGGCTTAAAATTTCAATAAGTGTCTCAATTGCATCATTTGAAGCACGAACTTCACGCAATAAATCAGTAAGCGGAGTTGTGGTTACAGACGCTACCAAGTGAAACCTGCCATATATAACCTTAGTCATCAGGTCTTCTCATCTTACTGCAATTCCTTTGTATTATACTTCTTTTTTTTCTACAATACATATATGTATGAAGGTTGTATTAGGGCATCGATTTAGTATTGTATTAGGGCATCGATTTAGTATTGTATTAGGGCATCGATTTAGTATTGTATTAGGGCATCGATTTAGTATTGTATTAGGGCATCGATTTAGTATTGTATTAGGGCATCGATTTAGTATTTTATTAGGGCACCAAGGTACAATTATATACATTAATAAGATTGTATTAGCTAAATTAGCAATATGATTGTTAAAAATATTTAATTAATAAATAGAAAATAGCATCAGTGTGTTAAATTTAAGGCATATGTTTGTTTATAATATTTCAGGCATCTGACGCACGAATAGATACTAATCTGTTGATATGATTAAGCATGAAGGTACCAATGGTGCCGATGATGCTTTAGCATTTGCACCTGTTGAAAACCTGGAATCTACTTTTAAGGTACTTTCTTTAACCTTTTTTATAAAATATTTTTAAGCCAATAGGAGATGTTGCAGATTGATTCCAAGCTTTATACGTTAAAAGATAGCGGGGTACTCTATGAAGATACTTATTTTCAGGTGATATATTGACGTATTTGTTATCTTCCAATAAAGTTAAGATAGTAAGTTTTGTATTTGTGTTCTTATTGGATATTATTTCAGTTTGGTATTAAAGCGGAATGGCGAGGTCAGGTCATTTTGTACTTTTCTTAGGAAACCAGAATAGTGCTCAACTTGATTCGGTACAAGAAGTAATATTGCCTCCATCCCATATGAATTTGGAGCTCTCGTTATTACCGGGAGTTATACCTTCACGAGCACAGGTCTATATCGCACATTATCATTTTATTCTAGTATCTATTTCTTTTTCTTAAATTGATTTTATTTAATTTTTTTAGGTTCATGTCATAGTCACAAGAAACGCTAGGTAGGCCACGTTTCGCGTTTCCGATCGCGCGTACCCAAATGCTGTACGATCGCGACTCAGATCGCTAGGGAACGCGATCAAGATCGCCAGTTTCAGCGTACCGGTCAACATCGGTCAACGGTTTGATCTTCGTGGTGTTTTCCGGTGGTCTAACTTTTTGGAAGAGGTAAAAGGGTGGTGGCTGAAAGGTAGAAGAAAGAGATAAGGTAAGAGATAGGTTTTGTTTTTAAAATATGTGTTACGTATGTGGGGCCACATCTATCTTTTTATTTTTATTTGTTTTGTTTGGCCCAGTTAAAAGGTTACATCAATGGGCTTTCACTATAACCCAACAACATTATATTTTACTAATGAGTTGTATTTGTCTTAACTCATTTATGTAACTAAATAACGTTTGTAAATATCTAAGATGGTACACTGTACCGAATTGCATGGTACACCGTACCCGGACGTACCGAAATGAGCCTACCCCTTTCGTACCGAATTTTAAGGACCCACCTACCGCGTTCCCGTTCTCATTTCCGTACCGAAGCGTACCACGTTTCTTGTGACTATGGTTCATGCCCACTTGAAGTGGTGAAACTTCAACTAACTAGGGACATTGCTGTTCTCGAATTTTCTCACAAGTTCTAATCCTCTTTATTATATATAATTCTCTTTATTTTGTAATACTCATTTTCAATATTATTGGAGCAGGCGTATTTACATATTCATTTTATCCTGAACAGGTAAAGAATAGACTCCGCCTTCCTGCAGTCTTGAACAAATTTCTTCAGCCTATTAGGTATTTCTGTTGAGGAGTTTTTCTCCCACTGGATGAACTTCAATAACTGGTGAATCTTTTTAGTTTTATAAACTATATGCCTTCCTTTTTAACATTAATGATCAAGGTAAATGCTATTGTTCTTCCTGAAATTTGAAACTTTCAGTATCCTAACGCAAGTAATTTAGTAGCAAGCACAACCTTGTATTCTGAACGTACACGAGTCATGTTATCCATGGTAAGTAATTAGTCTGTCGAAACTGGTTACAATACCTGAGTGCTATGTGCTACTGCTACTAATGTTAAAAATTTCAAATTTATTCGATTCTGGCAGGTTTGATTAGGAAAAATGTTAAATTTTCTTACCAGTCAAGTGCAATATTTTCTTTTGTATTGCTACTAGTAACGATCCTTTGTGTGTTTTTTACTCGTAAGGACGGCATCTGTTTGTTTTGTTTAGGGCATCTGTGAACACATCAGGGCATCAATGTGTGTGTTTAGTCCATCCGTTTGTATGTTTATTGTTCCCCTTTTAGGTACTTTAGTGCGTTCGTTTGTATAGGTATGGAACTTATGCATATATGAGAAATATGGCATGTCGTAATAAAAACGTTTTGACTTGGCTTGCCATAGTTATGCCTATATTAGTGGGTCACTTTTTTGTTGTGAGTTGCAAGTTTATTCCTTGCTATTATGTACTGGATCATCTTACTGATATACCATTTTTTTGTGCAGGTTAAATTATTGGGGGGTATTCAACTACTATAAATTACTTCTCACCAATGTTGAAATATGCATGTAAGTGCTTTGTTTCTCTCAAATTTAGTATCGCACCAGATTTAGTGGAAAAATGTGTAATGATGAGGTTCAGGTTCATCCGATTTATAGTGTTGGTCGAGACACTTAGCGGGACTGATTTGCATCTTTCCGCAACTCCAGAGTCAACTGAGCGACACACGTTAAAGTTATGTTCGAGATCTGAGCCAGTCAAAACTTTGGGACCCTTATTAGCTTATAACAAGGTATTTTATTTTGAATAATTTGTATTTACACATTTTGTGCATTTATGCTATAAAATTATAACCATGCTTTGCTTGTGGACTATACAATCAATGAATCCCGTTGTGGCAGGTATTGGAAAGGCAAGTTTCAAAGGACCTGGTTTAGCTGGGCCAGAGCGCATATGAGCGGCCAAGAACGAGTGAACTTAAAGCCACGATCACAGCCTTTTGAGTCAATGGAAAGTATTTCTCGCAAGTTGTAAATGTACCGATGATATAGTTATCTATGGATTTTCGATGGGAAAGCAGTCGTTGGAAAGTATTAGCCGACACATAAGATTCTTTGTTGATACTTTTTTCGAGTCATATAAATAGTCTTTCTAGTCACTATCAAATATGCTCGTTAAAGCCATGAGACTCATTAAGTTGTTTGATTTGTAAGTTTATTATATTTTTTAAGCTATATGATTTGCATTCCCGCCTTTACTTTTTGTTAAAATGGTAGAAATTAAAATATTAGAACGCTGACATCAAAAAATGGCGCTAACAACAAAAAAAAACGCTAACATACGATCAAAAAAGAAACAAAACGAAAAAAAAATGCTAACAACAGGGGAAACATAAATACACAATCAGCAGTACACCAAAAATACAATTCGAAAAAGAAACAAGCAGTAGCGCACCAAAATACAATTTTAAGAAAAAAAACAAAAAGCGTTAAGAGGAAAAGCAAAAAAAACAAACGACCAACATAACATAAGAAATTAAAAATTATACAAAATCAGCCCTTAGAAAATAAAAGAAGTGACAAAGAGGCCCCTGGACTTAAGAAGAAAAAAAGGGAGGGAAAGGAGTCTTGATCCAATGGTTGGGAGGAGGTTTTCTATTGAGATAAAGTTTTCTATTGATCCCATCTCTCTCTCTCTCTCTCTCTCTCTCTTTATATATATATATATATATATATATATATATATATATATATATATATATA